>JARSSU010000602.1:0-21055 GCA_029619165.1 Eurosta solidaginis | reverse complement strand
TGAAAATTTAATTAATTAATTTAAAGAGTCAAAACAATTGTGAGAATTGCTAAATATATGGTTATATCTTTCCTATTGATCGGAAGTTAATGGACGTATTTTGCTCTCTGGCGTATTTCTTGTAAAATAGATAATCGTGAATCTAAAATTAAATTGCGTTGCAACAACAATAACTAGTGCATTAAAATTGAATTGCATTGCAATAACAACTAGTTCAAGAACAATTTGTTTAAAATGGATGACTCTTGTGGTAAATGCGATAAGAGTTTTGGCCGGAATGACACTACTGTTGTGCCGTGTGCAGTGGCTTCTTTAAGAAGCGTTTTCACCGCGCCTGTTGTGAGGGCCAAATCACCGAATACGACGTGAAGATGATTAAGGCTAACTACCACATTCGATATTGGTGTCCTGAATGTGTGAATGTGCCTGATAAAATATCTAAGGCATTCGAATCCGCGCTTGCCTCGCAAAGACTTAGGCTGGAAGCCATCATGACCGCATTTGAGGGCAAATTGAAGGATTTGTGCATGCAGGTGGATGATTTGAAGAATATAATTGAAAATAACAAATCATCAGCGAGTAGTGAAAAAGTGAAGAGTCGAAACAAAAACAACGCTAAAGAAAAGGCAAAAGCAAAATCTAACAGAGCCAATACTGAAAACAATAATAATATTGATGTACTCGCTGCCGAAATAAGTGCGCTCAAAACAGCTGTTAGTTCATGTGCATTCATTTCGAACAACAGCAACAATAATAAAAATTGCAATGGTGCATTAGATATATTGCTTTCTCGCCTTCACCTATTCCTCGACGTTCGTAATCTGCTGTTCTTCCCCTCAACAGTTCTCGGGTAAATCTGCTGCTGCCAATACCAATGCCAATGCTTTTGAAAATAATTCTGCTGCCGCTAACACCAATAATGCACGTAAAGTTGTTGTTGGTACAAGCACAAGTTGTGAGCTTGATGTCGCTGCTCGTCTGGAATGGTTTCAGGTAGGATCGTTCAAACCGTCCGTAGAAACTACTGACATCACTACGTATATAGCGAAACATACGTGCATCAAAGAAAATTCTATATCATGCTATAAATTAATAAAAAAAGATGTGCGGTAGAGACAGTAAGTAAAGTAAACTTCAAATTGGAGTTCCGTCCTCAAATAGAGCAAAAATTATGGACTCGGGGCTGTGGCCGTCAAATGTCAAACTCCGACCGTTTGAGTTTTTTCAAAAGTTTGTCTCGACAAAGGGAGGACATTGAGTGATGCGCCTATCACAAATCCAAAGCTCACAATATATTATCACAATGCCGGTGGTCTGCGTACAAAAACAAATGAGCTATTTGAATCGGCAGCGACCCACGACTTTGATGTCATCATACTCGTGGAAACTTGGCTAACTGCAGATTTTTTATCATCAGAGCTTTTCAATCGTTTTTATAACGTCTATCGAAGGGACAGAGCACTGCAACCGAGGGTAACAAGAGGGGCGGTATTTTGGTGGCTGTAGCATCTTCTATGGCCAGTCGTGAAGTGCAACTACACGTTAATGATGCCAACATTGAGCAAATTTGTATTTCTGTAATTATAGAAGAAACGTCCCTTGATGTTAAATGTAATTTTCTTTATTGCTAGTTCATCCCATTAAATAACAATTATGGAATGTACAAGTCACATATTGATAATATCAGCTTTATTATTGATTCTCTATTACCTCACCAAACGCCCTGTATTTTGGGTGACTTTTATCTGGGTTCTATTCAATGGGTGAGAGATCCAGATGACGGTTTTTAACCCCCTTTACATCTAAAAAGGATGCCGAGGACTTACTTTGTGATACATTGTACTACTTTAATCTATCTCAAATTCACGACATTGGAAATGATTTAAACAGAGTGTTAGATCTAATTTTTATAAACAATGATATATCCTGTGATATTTATAAGTGTGATATGCCACTCACCTGTGAATCGGTTCATCACAAAGCAATCTCTATCCAGTTCTCATTCTATAAATACGATAATATCTCCACTGAACCCGAGTACTACTTCAATTTTTATAAGGCGAATTTTACGGCTCTGAATGCGTTTTTCGACTCCATTGATTGGAATTTAATCTTTGAGCAACTAGACTTATCAAATATGTATATGAAGTTCAAGAGCGTAGTAGAAGAAAGCCTTAACTTATACGTCCCAGCCCACAGAAAAAGGAGATCTTTCAATCTCCCATGGTACACAAAAGAACTTTAGAGGTTAAAAAACCAACGAAACAAAGCGCATAAAAAATTTAAGAAAACTGGCTCTGTTGACGACGAAACAAAATTTGCTGAGTGCAGGAAGAAATTTGAATGCCTATACAAGTTCCTTCATGATAAATATATTAATTTGCTTGAGACTAACATAAAAGCCAACCCGAAGTCTTTTTGGGTTTTTGTTAACTCAAAACGAAAATACAACGGTATGCCGAAATCAATGGAGTTTGGGGGCAAAGTTGCTTCCTCAACTAAGGAAGCATGTGAGCTCTTTGCCGACTTCTTCGGGTCGGTATTTAACAGGTTCCGGACAGTTAGTACGTCATTTGATACATCTGTCTGTAAATATTGGTCAGTTCACGGTTACAGAGGAAGAAGTCCTGGAGTCCCTTATGAACCTTGATGTATCTAAGGGAGCTGGATACGATCTTGTGCCACCCTTGTTCTTAAAGAATTGTGCGGTTTCACTCTATCCGCCTCTTACTAAAATCTTTAACAAGTCCCTTGAATGTGGCAATTTCCTTGACGAATGGAAAGTGGCATTCTTATCGCCAATTTATAAGTCTGGCCCTCGAAACAAGGTAGACAACTATCGACCCATTGCTAAGCTATCCATCATCCCAAAGCTGATGGACAAAATTGTAAATGACCAGCTATTTGCAGTTTTTAAAAACTATATTGTCCCTCAACAGCATGGTTTTTATCCAGGGAGATCCATCAGCACAAATCTCACAATATTTGTTAATTTTGTGGTTAATGCAATTGAGGACGGCGAACAAATGGAAACTCTGTACACTGATTTCGTAAAAGCTTTCGACAGTCTCAATCATAATCTTTTACTTAATAAACTCGAGAAACTCGGAATCCACTCCAATGCTCTAAGTTGGCTTGAGTCGTATCTCCAAAACAGGAAATTAATAGTAAAGATTGGCAGCAGTCTCTCCAAGCCTATAATCGTTACATCAGGAGCACCGCAAGGTAGTCATCTATGCCCTTTACTTTTTTCTTTATTTATAAATGACATTTGCCAATGTTTTAAATTTTGTAGTTGCTTGATGTACGCTGATGATCTAAAACTTTATTACAGAGTTAAAACACATTAGCGACTGCATAGAGCTACAGCAAGACATCTTGGAATTGATAAAATGGTGTAATAGTAACGTCTTTTCTTGAACTTCTCCAAGTGTAATATTATCACATTCACTCGGAGAAACGCATGCATAAAGAACAGCTATTACTTTAACGATAGCGACTCATTCAATCGTACAACTACTATTAAGGATTTAGGAGTATACTTAGACTCGAAGCTTAGATTCGACTTTCATAGGGAGTACATAATCAGTTCTGCCAATTCAAAACCCCGCTTTCTCAAACGTAATTCTAAAGACTTTTTTGATCCGCTAACGCTGAAAAGTCTTTACATTAGCCTTGTAAGATCCATTTGGAATATGCCTGCTTCATTTGGGACTCAGACTTTGTCACACGTTCCAGCCGGTTAGAAAGAGTTCAAAGGAGATTCACTAAATTCGCCCTTCGACGAATGTTCACTTTTGAAACGATGCCATCTTATGAACTAAGATGTAGAATTTTAAATATTCAGTGCCTTAATATTCGAAGGAAAATGTGTGGTATTTTCTTTATCAAAGACATTTACGACAGCAAAATCGATTCTCCGGAACTACTTTTTCTTCTCCCCTTCTATGCACCTGAAAGGTGTCTAAGGGACAAATACATTTTCTACGTTTAAACGCGTAGAACAAATTTGGGAAATAATGAACCTATTCACAGAATGATCTGCTTATGTGACTCTGTTTGCAATCATCCCGATTTTAACTCATGTAAAGAACATTTTAAAGCTGATGTTATTGATTACTTTCTTTTCAATTAATATGTTCCAGAATTCCTATTAATATATAAATTTTTGAACATGTGTATTTATTTAAGCCGTAGCGAATTTTTTACAAAAATGTTTGTTATAATGTCATTGTATTTATAAATTGTTACCATATATTTTTCTATTTCGATAATTTTTGTTTAAGCTGTTACATATCTGTGAGGACTATGTCCGGTAGAGTATACTCGTTCAAATACACTCGCTCTGCCATATTATTTCGGTTGCCAGATGACAATTCGATTATAAAATAAACAAACGAACTCGTCGACGCTGGTGTATTTTTTTCAGTTTTAAGTTTCGTTAATTATTAAATTAAAACGCGTTGTGGCTTAGTTGTTAACATCGGTAGTGGCTAACATAACTCAGTTTAATGATTTGAACTTATTCCAAGTGCGGTATTTTAAAGAAATCGGTCAGAACGCATTAAGTTTGTTCGGTGAAATTTACATTTTTAACGCTTATATTTCATAAACTAAGAATTTTCTAGAGTTGCGGATGATAATTTTGTGATTTTTAGGACCCCTTTTACCCTACAAATCAACAAAAGTTTGAAAAATCGTGGCAACTTATATAAAATCCAACCGTGCTTTCATGTCAACTAAATCGCTCCCGATATGGTCAGCCTAGTACCTTAATGGGTTCCCGGAACGTACCCGATCGGCATCCGGCAAAGGACCAACAAAGTCGATAACGGGGAGTGTCCTTATCGCTACAACAACAACAACATTATTACCTTCTGATTTCATTCATACGTATGTGCATTTTTAAATAATAAAAAAATGGTATAGTGCAGCGCGTTTGACACCCTTTGAATTTTTGGTAGGTATTAGCAGTCGACCCCTCACTAGACTATTACCACGGTACCCACCGAAATTTGGGCCAAAATTTTCGAGTGAGGTATCAGAAGACGCGTAATCACGTCCCGAGTCCCTCCGAACCGTGGGTGGGATCCATATATATTTTTGCGCAGAACACCTTTCTGCGTTGGCGGCCTTCGGCCGCGCTTTATAAAAATAACCCTGGGCTACGCCATGCCAAGTCCGGGTGTGTGGTATAGACGTGGCTACCGCCACGGTGATGCACACAATTTTTTTTGTGGGTGGTATAAACACAACAACAAACCACATTAAAATCGCCAACTTCAACTGCAAATATCTCCGGACAGAGATATAAATTTTTCTTTTCCGCCTTCGGATTATTGTTCTCGAGATAATACGCCGTCTTTTGATACCTCACTCGAAAATCTAGGCCCAACTTTAGGGTGGGTACCGTAAACTCCACTACTACCGAAATCTACAACTAAATGCAGATCCACGTGTCATTTGCCAAGGATACAAGGTACTTTACAAGCAACAGCTTTGGAATACGGTACCCAAACTGGTTGGATGTATTTCCCTAAAAAAGGGTGGAACTACGCATCTTGGTTTGCCAGTATTTGCTTCGGTAAATTTATATTGATTTGTAGTGATTAAAAATTGCATTAGTAGATAATGTAATGTGAATTAAAATTGAATAGGTAGCCGGAGCAAAAAAAGGCAACTGATCGGCATGTAACTGTTATTTATGTGGCGCCACCGGGAGCTGCTGCTGCTATCCCAGAAGCATTAGAAGCAGAAATGGCTTGATTTTTTGCATCACCATAACATGATATGGTTCGCGTTAAGCACGCTCTCTTAAGGCAAAAAAATCGCGTCTAGTCAGGCCCGATTGTCCCAGGAATCATCGCACCAGAAAGGGTAAGTAAATTGGCTACCATATTAAATAATTTGTCATGCTTTTGTTGATAATCAGTGAAGAATGCAAATACGACCGAGTTCGAAGTTCATGAGAAAACCAATTAATTTTTTTAATTAGCGTTTGGAGAGAAAAATACATGTGTATGTATGCATAGAACTGCATAGAAGGGGAGGCATTAATTAATTATTATCAGTAGATTTGCAAGATTTTTGTCATTTTCCCTGCATCGCAGTTGTCATTACATTGCGTTAAGAGAGGACATCAATACCTTACTACCCACAGCCAGTTAAAATTTTTGTAAATTTTGCTCTTTTCATCACTGTTTCAAAACGTGGAAAGTTATATGTATATCGAGCATTCCATGGAGAATGGTACATTTTAGCAGACTTTCGCATTGCCGGCATTATTAATATTCAATCCCTAGAAGGTTTAATGTAGTCATGTCAATAGTTCCCGAGATGGTGGGGCTAGTACGACAATGGTGCTTGTTACCGGAACGTAGATAGATAGATAATTTATTGAGGATTGCACAGTGACTTGCACATCTCCTTCATCGCACCTCATCCTAGCCGACTTCCTTGATGAACCCCAGCAGTGTTCTTTGCTTGAGTGATTAAATGTGGGAATGCTCTGGCCTTGGTGAGCCCATAAACTTAGCCCTACGTCTTGAAATTGCGCCGAACAATATAGAAGGATATGGTCCACCGTCTGCTGATCCATCACAAAATCGGTATGTGTTGTTCGATATTATACCCAGCTTTTATTATACCCAAACTATTCAGTCTACAGTGTCTTGTAAGAATAGCCGTTAGGGTTCTTAGGTTATCTTTTTGAGAGGCCTATTAATGCCCTAATTCGAGTTGTGCTGTAACCCCCAACAGTAACTTAGATTGACTCAGGCCTGGCATATTGCGCCAGTGTTCTCTCTTTTCCCTCCCTTCTGCTAATAAATGCCCCTGTGGGCCAACTGGCAGGAACGGTGGGGATCGATGGGTCATGCAGTTGCTGCCTCTGTTGTTGTTGTTGTTGTGTTGTAGCAATGCTCGCCCCACCAAATAGCCGCGACCGATCACAAATTGTCATCAATATCCTCTAATGGGAGTCCAAGGAAACTTGCCGTTTTCAACAGGGGTGGACATAAGGAAGGGGTGTTAGAGGCGTTGGTTCCACATTACAATTAAAGAGATGGGTGGTGGTCATGTGGGGACACATTGCAAGCGGGGCATACATTTTGTATGTCGGGGTGATTCTGGATAGGTAAGAGTTTAACCTGTTACAGTATCCAGAACGAAGTTGAGCAAGAGTGACACGCGTTTCCCCGGGGAGTATGCGTTCCTCTTCCGCGAGTTCTGGATATTTTTCTTCAAGTACTGATTCACCGGGCAAATCCCGACATAAAGGGTCCGACGCCTGTCTATGGAGTTCACCAAGGACCTGCTTGTGTTTTTTCGCTCCATACGACTGGGTTTCTCAGGTGCCGTATTTCCTCAAAATGCTTACGGAGATGACTCCTAGGCCCTAGGCGGTGCTGGTTCGTCAATCAGATGTCTGTTGGGATGCCCAGGTTTCTGGGTATTCAACAGAAACTGTTTGGGTCAGCATCTCATTTCTCTCCCTGATGGGGAGTATTCTCGCCTCATTATGCAGATGGTGTTATGGGACATAAGAGACAGCCGTGGCGATTCTGAGAGCAGTATTTTGGCAGGCCTGTAGTTTTCTTCCAGTGGGTGGTTTTTAGGCTTGGCGACCATATGGGTGACGCGTAGCACGTAATCGCTGGCTAATTGCTTTGTATGTGGTCAAGAGCGTTTCTTTATCTTTTCCCCAGGTACTGCCAGCAAGGGATTTGAGGATTTTATTACGGCGTCCATGTTGTAAATAAGGTCGCGGAGATTTAGTCGGTGACCAATGCCAGGTTTCGCGAGGCGAAAAAACTGGAGAGATCAGGGAGATAGCCGTTATTTATTGCATAGCTCATCGATCTGGGCCTGTGGCCTGTGGCATATTATTGTGCAGTCATCGGCGTAGGAAACGATTGTGACTCCTTCCGGTGGTGAAGGTTAGCTTAGATATGTAGAAATTAAACAAAAGCGGGGATAGTACACCACCCTGTGGCACCCTTGTTTAATTCTCCTTTGTTTCGATGTTTCGTTTCTGAATTGCATCGATGCCTGAGCCGACCACCCAGATAATTTGCGGTCCACCTTTTAAAGACATGGAGGAAGGGTAGACCCTTCCAGTCTTGAAGTAACGAGCCATGGTTGACCGTATCAAAAGCTTTTGATAGGTTAGCGCTACGAGTACTGTTCTATGGTGGGGGTATTGATTCAAACCGCAATTTATCTGGTGCTAATGACATTTAGCGCGGAGGTAGTGCTCTGGAGTTTTCGAAGCCATGTGATGAGGGGCTAGCTGCAAATGTGCTTGGAAATAAGGGAGCAAATGGCTTCAAGCGTCTTTGCCACTGGCGATAGGAGAGATATCGGACGATATGACTCACCCACGTTAGCTGGTTTCCCAGGCTTTAGTAGCGGGACCACCTTGGCATTTCCATTTCTCGGGTATGACAAAGGTGGAAAGAGACAGGTTGAAGACATGCGCTAAAATATTTGAAACCTGTTTCCCTAGGTTTTTAAGCATCGGCATGGCTATGCCGTCTGGGCCCACTGCTTTGGATGGTTTAGCGCGACCAATGGCGTCCTCAGCCTCTCTAGCGGTGATGGTAATTGGTGACGCGCTGAATTTGTGTTTATGTGCGTGTCTATTGGCTCTCCGTCTATCTTTGTCGACCGTAGGATGCATTATATATTGTCGGCAGGAAGCGCTCGCGCATTTTTTCGCATCCGACAGCACCTTATCGGCCAAAGCGATGGAAACTTTGTCTTGTGCTTAGTCGGATTCGATAGGGACTTGACGGGTGGACCAAAGTTTAGCACTACACCGGTAGAGAGGTTACAACCTCTTAGGTGCTCTTCCCCATTTCGCCCGCTTGTGTCGTCCACAAGCAATCTGATGCGTTGGTTTATATCCTTACTTGGGGGTCGCCTGGATCAAGCTGTCTTATAAGGTCGCGTTCCCTCGCTAAGCTCGCGGCCTCCGCCGCGGAAGTGGGGCCGGATTTCGGGATTCTCCCGGCGGGAATGAAATGTTGCCGAGGCGGATTCAATGACCTACGGAAGGCACGCTCCCCTTGGCGGGCATCAGTCGGGATAGGGAGGGCAGCAAAGCTGCTGTCTGTTGCAGATTTATATTCTTCCCACTTTCCTTTTTTGAAGTTTATGAAAGTGCGCTTGTCAGTGACGATGAAGTCCGCGGTACGCTCGAACGAAATAAGTATGGGCAGGTGGTCGGATGCCAATGTTACCATCGGCTGCCAGTTGACGCAGTTTACGAGTTCTGCGCTCACGATTGAGATATCTGGCGAGCTATGACAGCTTCCTACCATACGTGTGGGGGCGTCTCCGTTTATTGTGCAGAACGTCGTTTCGTCTATTGATCCGCCAACATCTCACCCCTACTGTCCGCCCGCAAGTTTGAATGCCATAGGTCGTGATGGGCATTGAAATCGCCTAAGATAATGCGATTGTTGCCAGTGAGTAAGGCCTCGATATTAGGGCGGTATCCACTGGGGCAACAGGTGACAGGAGGGATGTAGATGTTGATGATTTCTAGATTTGCATCGCCTGACCGGACAGATAGGCCTTGACGTTCTAAGACATTGTCCCTGCGGTCGATGCCAGGATCAAATATATGATATTGCACAGAGTGGTGTATAATAAACGCGAGGCCGCCTCCATTTCCGCTCTCGCGGTCTTTCCTGTGGACATTATAACCAGAGCAGGTCTGCAATGCAGATCTTGCTGTGAGTTAGTCTCTTGAATCGCAGCAATGCGGATGTCATGAAATCGACTATCTCCGTAATCTTCCCAGTTAGTCCATTACAGTTTAACTGCAGAATTCTGAAGTGCATGAGGGGTGACGCCGCCACTCTAGGGGTAAGTGACGGGTGACTACGCCTAGGTTGTGGAAGGCCAGGACGCAATTGCTGTTGTGGCCTTGGGACTGGCGCCCTTGGGCAAGCATTGGGGGTACCCGGATGATTTGGGTTTGCGACCTGGCAACATGGCGCGAGGAAACCCGTCGAGGGGTTTGCCGTCGCGGAGACCAGAACATCTAGGAAAGTGGCACCACCCAAGGCAGGAGCTGCATTGAGCGGATGTCGCAAACCTATATATTCTGTGCTGGCAGACGGTGCAAACGGAGGCAGGGACTAAGAGTCTGTTTCCCTGACCTGCACGATTGCTGCCAGAAAAGAGAGAGAAGAAGACGGGGGCAGGGGCTGATGCTCAGCATTGCTACCAGCTCTACTAAGAAGGTAGTAGTTATGAGTGGTATCAGCTGTTTGAGTGTTGGCGCCGTAGGGCGCGAGCAGCAGCGGGTACTTGTTGTGGCTTGCTGAGCAGCGAAGCTGCTGGAGGTAGTGGGGATACGCTTAGGCGTAGACCACGGGACAATTAGTTGTTGGAACTGTCTGGAGTTACAGGTGGCCACCGATTTTCTTTTCCTTAGGGCCGGATGCATTGTATTTTGCTGCTACCAATATTACCATTCCCTTTTCGCGCTCCAGTATCGGTATATCATGTAAAAAATAAAAAGAAAAAAAAACTTTATCTTATTGGAAGGTGTTTTACAATGCTCCAATAAACTTTTTTAAAAGTATTGAAGTTATTACTACTATTTGCGGACAAATAGATTGTTGGATTGCTGTGAGCAAGATGGCCTTTATAGTAATGACGAAATTGATGATGAATGCCGAAAGGGAGTGCAGAGAAATGCGCATACGAAGTAGTGGCGACTAAATCTTCTTTGGGTACCCCTGCCAACGGAAGATGCATAGCATGGTGGAGGTTCATTTGAAGTTACTTTACCAGGTCCTGATTCTAGTTATCTGAAATTTCTCTTGTGCCTTTGGAAAAGAGCTATGAGTGGAGCCCTATTTATGGAACACTTTTCGGCTTATATTAAAAACTTTTAATCTATTCTTACTGATTTGAGTTTCTTTTTCATTCTAGGTAATTTGATTTTGACGATGTGAGGATAGAAATATCCCAAATATTCCAGCTGTGGCTGTAAGAACATACATTTGCTCAAATTAGAAGAAAACTGCACGGTTGAGCACATCCAGTACCTATGTTTTATACAAGGAGGAACACCACACTACTTCACGGGGATGTAGCCACCGATCACGTTGTTGTAAGAGCTTATTTTAAATATGTTATTCATAAACACTGATTCTAATATTTTGTTTTGGTTTTTACTATAGAGTCAACCTGTTATATAAGCGATGTCAGCTATGCCTGTAACTTAAGCGCCTTCAGATGTAATAGTTACCGCGGACGCGGTCACGAGTAGTTCACTACGTGGGGATTACACTAATCAAGGACTTTCAATATCGGAAGGTTTTCCAGCACCATAACAACACCAACAATATGTGCAATCACCCGAATAAATTGTACAACAAACGTTAACACCACATCATCAGCCAGCAACAACAACTACAATCGCAACAAGTTGAAACTTCTAAACAATTAATGACTAGTGAACCACCAACATATCCGCAATATGCGCAAACATCAACACCAACATATGTCGCCTACTTTGCAACACGGTGAAGATGGCCAAGGCCATTCTGATTCTAATACTGATAAAGGCGAACCATTGGCAAATTTAAAAACTCAAACAGACCACGAAAAATGTAGATGATGGTATTAATTCTAGTACGGATAGTAAAGAATTTAAACCTAGGAAAAAAGCTAAACTTGATAAAAACTTAACCGAAGATGACAATGTTTCTAATTCTAATACTAAGGAAGATGAACCTTTGATAAATATGAAGCTTAAAACAGAGTTATCAAAAAATGACGATGATGATAATGATGTTGATGCAAAGTCCAATGTCGAAAATGATGAAACTTATGAAACAGAATATGAAAATAGTATGTGTGTGGATTATAACCTGAAGCAAAACTGTCATATCCGGTACGACCAGAATTAGATGTTAAGAAAAGAACCTACATAAAGAGGCTCAGTATATTTATGGAAAATGTATCATGAGACAATGCCCAATGTATGTATTTCAATTAAATTCACCACATTGTTGAAAAAAGCATCTAAACTTTATGCATCGTGTAGAGAAACCAGAACATTTACAATTTAAATATAACGAACGTGGTGCAAAATGTAAATTTTGTGATATTCAAGCAGCTACACCAAGCTTCAAAAAATTATTGGACCCTGAGGTTTCTCATATGCCTAATAGTTATTATTTAAAATGTAAATTATGCGATTGGAAGACGAAAATACATTCAAGTATGAATTTTCATTTACGTGTACATCACGCTGAAACAATTGATGTATTCGCTCAAGCAGTCAAGTGTGACGTAGATGCTCAGAACGAAGCAATTTTGAACTCGTGAATGCGCAATCTTCTACGTGTGATTTGTGGATAGCAATCACAAAGGAAAATGACGTAAAAATAGCCCATAAAATAATGTTTCCATGCCCAATGCGCCACCTTCTATAATTCCATCATGATTACTATCCAAATATAGCAGTGATTGGCGATTTTCTTTCAATCGATTCATTTGAATGACAATCACCGCTGGCAGCATTTCGCCAATAGCGATATTTCTTCATGAAGAATGAAAATCACCTCTTGCAGCATTTCGCCAATAGCGATATTTCTTCATGACGCGATATTTCTTCGGTTGTTTTTGATTTAGCTAGTTTGCTCTTTCAGGCGACGTTATTTTGAATTGTTATTTTTATAAACGACGTTTGATTGTATTAATTTATTAACAATCCGTTTTAATACTGAGTGAAAGATGACAGGAAATTACAGTAAAAAAAGAAGTGAAATGTGGCAATTTTATGAGCCCATAAATGAAACGCATGCAAAGCCCGGTGATAATTGTAAAAGTCCCCGTTCATATAAATATTTCATGAAGTGTATAAAAGAGATTAAATGAGCGAATTTTTTAGTTTTTAATTACAAATGACGCTAAATAGATTTGGGTCTTTACACTTAGTATAAGATTGGTTACCTGTGTAATTCCTAAGTTAATACTTATAGGCAGTAGTTGTTAGCACTTTTATAAAATTTGTGTTTTGATGGAAAAATAAAATAATTATAGAAATATATATCACTCGTCTTATTGTAAACAGATGTAACTCAAAATTAAAGTTTTTTGAGATAATGCAATTCAAGTTTTGTCATATTATTTGGTTGACTTCTCCGGCCAATTTCTAGGGAACTGAAGTGGGTGGGTAATTTTTTGTTAAAAAATATTTTTATAATAATTTGAAGAATTTGCTATATTTTTGCTTTGCATTTTTCATTAAAAATTAATTCACTTTACAATAAACACATTATGCGGCCAAGTACAACTTTCAGAATAAATTCATACGGAATTTCTGAACACATCAGTGCAGTATAAAAATAATAGTAAATAAATCATGTTTTTATGGTGTTACATATACAGATTTATTTCGGGTTGATTCACCTTACATTTAAAAATCAAAGCATTTTCAATTAGCAAAATTTATAAAACAAAGATGCATAGACATCTATTTCCGCTAGTCTCATCTCATTGAGTCTAATACGAGACTGAACATAATGTCATCAGCCAGTTAATAATATTTGTATTTGTATTTGTAAATATAAGTATCTCAGGAAATTAGAATTTCACATTATATTAGTTTACAATAAAAGGTACATATTTTTTCTTTTTATTCCAATTTTGGTTCATATATTCTGTATTCTAAATTAAATTAATGTATAACATTCACTCTACTCCGGAAGTAAACTTAAACATTCCATTTTTTATATCCAAGTATACAAATTGCACATTCGCTTATTGAAAATAAGTTAAAGTGATCGCTATAGCTATAAAAAATAGCCGCGATTCAATAATCGCCATCGCTTTTTCACTGATAGTTCAAAATCGCTGTATCGCCCATCACTAGCCCGGACCCAACTGACAAATTAGTGATTATTTTTGAGGATGGAGACGCGAGACAGCTTACAGAATGGCAAATAGTCTGTGATTTTCACCCCAAATAGTCTCTAATAGTGGCTAGAGACGGCTTACTGAATTCAGCTGTTAGTGTGACGTTAGCCCCTTGACTTTTGCGGGGACAATGACAATTTCACCAAAAACAAGCTACCAGATTGAAAAATGTCACGAATTTTTCTAATTTTGATGGATTTTATATTAACGAATACGCCAAATTACTTTCATAGTTATTTTAAATATAAAAGAAAAAATGAGCCGCATGTGTTGGAATATTTTAATACGAAATATCAGCCTAGAAAAGAAGGTTTTTAATAAGTTTTTCGAGCTTCCGAAAATTTCTTTGGTGAAAGAAACATGGGTCGAATTATTATTATTATTACTAGGTCTGGAATCACTGCGACCTTTGTTTAGATCTATTGTGGGTCAAAGTATACAAAGCAAGGGAATATAGCCTTCTTAAGTGTCCGTACGTTTGCTCAGGACATGTTGACAAAACATACGCGTTTGTAAATTGATTGCTCAAAGGAAGTCCTTATAAGCCGACACCGCAATTTCTAAAGAGTTTAGCATACTTAAACGTAATTTTTATGAAATTGAATGGTGATAAATTGGCTACAAGTCCATATTTTTTATTTATTGTATAATTCAAGCGTAGCTCTAGAGGAGGGAATTGTTAAACCACTTTTTAGGGAGAACATTGTCCTGTAGCTCTGCAGGTTAGCCACTAGTTGTGCGAGTTCTTTTTACCATTGTACCAGGGGCACCTTGGGGCAAGCCCCACATGCACATGTTCCGTGCCCTTTTAGCATTGGCATGATGGCGTCCCACAAACGTAACAAATTAGACACCTACCACTCACTGCAGAGTTTAGAGGTAGATTTTTTCTCAACATGCCTTGAGAAATATCCTCTGTAGAGGCATGATAATAGGGCCATGCTAGAACAGCAGAATTTTTCGTGTATTTTTTTCTGTCTAGGGGTCAAGCTGCCATAATAATATGAGTCATTAACCAATGTATGAGTCATTATCCACTATTTTTCAATAAAATGGCATGTTTGCTGTATTCTCTCGATAGCACAAACATCGTGCTAAGCACATTATTATTGTCTCAGATGACCATTGCGTTTTCATCCTGAAAGAAATTTCAATCCCGGAAAACCACAATTTCGCCTTAAACAATAACGATATGGCAACGCTTTTAGCAAAACAACAAACATTATGAAACTTCAAAAATCCCCAAATACGTCAAAAAATTTTGAGTGGAACTACCTTCTTTTTTATACCATGACACCACCTCATTTTTATCAAAAATTATAAAGGGTGGTATCAAAAGACGCGTCTCGACCTCCGTTTTTAGAATGCGAGAGCAAAAAGTAAAATTTTTCTTTCTGTCAAAAGACATAAGGAAAAAATTGGTTGCAATTTTCAGGTCGTTGTTGTTTTTGCCAGATTATTTGTACACACACATACACTAATACAGAAAGGTGTTCTGCGTGCATTTAATTTTGATCCCCAAACCGGTGTTGAACCTCAAGTCTATTAAACTCCTTTTCCGTATTTTGCCCGTGACGTTGAACAATGATGGGAATACTGTTGACACTTACGCTTTATTCGATGAAGGTTTTTCCGTTACCATGATCGACAGTTCACTAGTAGAGGAGTTGGGTCTCAAGGGTGAAGCGCAAAGCTTAAATGTGCAGTGGTTTGGTGACACAAGGCACACTAGCCTGCCTCAGTGGTCAGCATGTTGGTTAGCGGGTGCGGTATGAATAAAAAGCATACGCTTTACAGTGTACGTAATCTGAATTTGCCAATGTCAGAGTCTGAGCGATACTGATATTTGTTAAAGCATTAGTCATAACCGATTTCTATCACTAGTACAATGGATATAATGGGGCTACACCAAAACTACTCATAGGGCTGGATCACTGGCACCTAGGACTTCCGAGTGAGACCATAAAAATTAATGCCAACGGACCGTATGTCGCTCACACTGAGCAGGGGTGGACAGTATTTGGACCCTAAATAGCCCCTTCACCTGAATCGAACACACGTCTTTGTAGGGCATACGTCTGAGCAAAGGCTTGACGTCATGATTGCTGACTATTTCAGCACTGAAGGGTTTGGGTTAAGGTCATCACCGCCCATTGAGGGCAAGGCAGACGTGCGAGCACGTTCATTGCTTGCCTCAACGACGCGCCATATAGAAGGGCACTATGAAACCGGGTTGCTGTGGAAAACAGACGACGTCCATCTCAGTGAAAGCTACACAGCTGCGTACAAACGTTTTTTCGGTATTGAAAGACGCATGCAAAAAGATCCAGTATTCGCCAATGCGTACAAGGATTTTATGGACTCTTACGTCACCAAGGGCTACGCGCGTAGACTCACGCCAGATGAAGCAGCACAAAGCTCCCAAAAAACTTGGTACTTGCCACAATTTGGGGTGACCAATCCTAACAAGCCTGGAAAACTTCGCCTAGTGTTGGATCTGCAACTGAGTCCCATGGTGTTTCTCCCAACTCCCAGTTGCTTAAGGGTCCACAAGAATACCAGCCTCTGCTGTCCGTGCTATTCTACTTTCGGGAAGGAGCAGTAGCAGTATGCGGCGATATAAAGGAAATGTTTCATCAGATACGCATACGTGAGGAGGACCAATGTTCACAACGTTTTCTATGGCGTGACGGCAACACATCAAAACAACCAGAGGTCTTCGAGATGGTAGTAATGACGTTCGGAGCGGCTTGCTCGCCGTGTGCCGCCCAGTATGTGAAATCCCTGAACGCCCTAGAACACCAAGAGAAGTCTCCTCGGGCCGTGAAGCCTATCCTCGAGCGACATTATGTGCATGACTTCGTTGATAGTTTTAACGAGGTTAAGGAGTAGCGAAGAAAGTGTTTGACATCCATAAGATTACAGGGTTCGAGTTACGCCGCTTTACATCGCAAGAAGTTTTGGAGGCACTCAACGGGACGGAATTTGTCATACCCATTCTCAGCAAGGAAGGGATAGCCGTTGACAAAATTCTTGGTGTGGTCTGGCAGCCGTCGACGCCATCAACACTGGAGAACGAAAACCTACCAAACGAGAACTGCTCAGCATTGTAATGTCGACATTCGATCCCCTCGGATTTCTCTACAACCTTACGATTGCAGCGAAATTATTAATGCGTGAAATTTGGCGAAGGAAGATTAAATGGGATGAACAATTAGCCGACGATCTCAATGATGCTTGGCGTTCATTGCAACAACGACTTCCATCAAATACATGGTCGCAAATTCCAAGATATTACTTTCGGTGCGAAAAGCCAAACGATATTCAGCTGCACATTTTTGTTGATGCTAGCGAACAGGCGTTCGCAGCAGTGGCATACTTGAGGATCGAAAACTCGGCTGGTGAAATAAGCGTATCCTTCGTCTGTTCAAAATCACGCTGCGCTCCACTGAAGCCACTCACTGTGCCGCGCCTCGAGCTGCAAGCCGCAGTCGTTGGCACAAGGTTAATGCAAACAATCCGCAAGGATATCCGATTGTGTCCTATGGTCCGATTCAACAACCGTACTCAAGTGGATACGGAGCGAACATAGACCATATAATCCATTTGTCGCCCACCGAGTAGCGGAAATTATAGGCGCTACAACATTGTCCAGTTGGAGATGGATACCAAAAGGTCATAACGTTGCTAATGAGTAATATATTCGTCGATTACAACCGTTTTCCATCTTTTGACATACTGATCCGAACAATTGGGTGGGTGATTCGTTTCGTAGGGCAATGCCGCAACTGTAAGCAACCTGATGAGCTCCATGGATTAACGTCATGGGAATTGGAATTGACAAAGACAGTTCTTTATCGCTGGGTTCAAGCTGAAGCGTTCGCCGCAGAATTCTGTTTGCTCGAAAAAGGCACTCCCATCTCTCCGTCAAGTGTGATTAACAAACTCTCGTCTTACATAGATTAGCACCGTATCCTTCACGTGAAAGGTCGCATCGACGCCGCGGAATGGCTACCAGTTCCCACCGGACGTCCTATTATATTGCCCTCAAATCATCCGTTTACAAAGCTTATAATTAACCACATTCACGTCGCCATGAAACAACAAAACGCAGAAGCAACAATCTGCGAAATCCGTCAAAAATATTGGATACCTCGATTGCGTAAGCTACTTCGAACCGTTGTTAGCAGCTGTCAAGTCTGTCGATTGTACAGACCGGCGCCAGTTGTACCAACTATGGGCCCATTGCCCGTTGATCGTTTACGCCGTACATAAGACCGTTCTCCTACACCGACCTCGATTATTTTGGCCCTATCAACGTCACGATCTGCTGGCGTCAAGAGAAATGCTGGGTGGCGTTGTTCACCTGCCTCACCGTTAGGGGCGATACATTTGGAAACACGATCATGACTTAATTACGTATGCGTGTATCTTAACTATTCGCAACTTCATCAATCGTCGCGGAGTTCCCGTGAGAATGAGGTCAGACAATGGAACAAATTTTGTGGGCGCCAACCAAGAAGCTAAACGGTTTAGTTAAGTATTCGACTGCAAACGCTTTCAGGCAGAGATGTCGAGTACAGGCGTGGAGTGGTGATTCAACTGTACGATCAATCCATCCCAGGGTGATGCAGTGCGTAAAACGAGTGCTGCGTCAAAAAAGAGAGATGTCCGAAGGAACACGCACTGCTTTGCTTCTTGATCGAAGCGGAAAACGTCGTCAACTCTCGTCCTCTCACTCATCTGCCAATATCATTTCTTGCTCGGCACAGCCAACACTGCGCACACACCAGCGACTCATGTGCAGCCCGAAAGGCTATGTGCTCTGCGAAAGCAGTGGCCGATTTCTTGCCAACTACGAGATCACTTCTGGAAGAGGTGGATTGCAGAGTTTGCCAATGTTAAACCGTCGTGCGAAATGGTGTGAGGCTACAAGATCCTTGAAGATTGTTATGTAAGATATTGTGTTCATTTGTGACAGTTACATACCCTATCGATCACTTGTTACTTTGTATTTATTGTAAATCATCTGTTTGTACGTATGCATTGGAATGTAAACCGATATTTTCTCTTGTCAATATCATTGGCTGAGAGTAACCCGGACGAGACGCAACCGCGGTAAGTTTAATTTATACAATTCCATTATTTGTTCGATTGTCATCACATTTGCATTCTAAACCCTGTTCTAGAAATAAATGCTCTAACACTTAAATGTTCCAATAATTCGATGTTAAATTTTGAGTCATCGTCCGAGCTGCAGCGATTACATGGATGAATAAGTAAAATATAAAGACAAACTTCAAACACTATTTTTTCATCGCCATCGCTATTACTGGAGCTCAAACAAAACAATAAAATTTGATCCATCGCAGTTATTTACTTTATTTTTTATATTAGTTACGTTCCAATGACACGTGAACCAGATACGGATAGAAATTTAACATGGGAATACAACAACAATATTTTGATCCTGATATTTATCTGGTTCAATTTCTGATCCTTATAGGAGTTCTGTTGTTGTTGTTGTAGCGATAAGGTTGCTCCCCGAAGGCTTTGGGGAGTGTTATCGATGTAATGGTCCTTTTCCGGATACATATCCGGTACGCTCCGGTACCACATCACCATTAAAGTGCTAGCCCGACCATCTCGGGAACGATTTATGTGTCCACATTAAACCTTCAGGCCATCCCCTCCCTCCCCACCCCCAAGTTACATGAGGAGCTTGGGGTAGCCAGAGCCTCGTCTGTTAGTGAAACAGGATTCGCCGCGGATAGGTGAGGTTGACAATTGGGTTTGGAGAAGCTGTGTATTGCGCTGGCAACCTGAAGGGTTGCGCTACACAGCCCCTTGAATCTGGTATTTTAGTCGCCTCTTACGACAGGCATACCTACCGCGGGAATATTCTGACCGCCTAATCCGCTGGGGAGTTCTGTTCGTTTCGTTTTCTGTAGTAGATTTTTTGACAGCTAACCACTTTTGAGTTGGTAGCACTCATGGCTCATCTCTACAGCAACAACATACCTTTGTTCAGGTTTGTCAAAATCAGCGTGTTGGTGTTAGACGAATGTAATGGAATGAAAACATAAAATTTAGCAAGTTTTGTGTGTAGTAAGAAGATGTGGTCAAAGTGTTGGTTTCATTTTGAGTTTGCCATCTCCTTCTGACAATCCCTACTCCAGTGAAACGAAAAAAATAAAATCAGCTGGTGAGATGAGCCAACCATATACATAGTTGAGCCATAGTAGAACTGGAATAAATACCTGTACGTATGTGTATACATAAAATATTTAGCCATATTTAAAAGCAAAAACACGGAAAGAGTAAACAACTTGAAGAAAATGTAAGGAAAATAAATAGCTTGTTTACGTGGGAAAT
Organism: Eurosta solidaginis; assembly: GCA_029619165.1. Classification (NCBI taxonomy): domain Eukaryota; kingdom Metazoa; phylum Arthropoda; class Insecta; order Diptera; family Tephritidae; genus Eurosta; species Eurosta solidaginis. The sequence continues at coordinate 733 of JARSSU010000602.1, read as the reverse complement.
TATTTATAAAAAAAAATTCTATCAATATCTTCAATTTTTGTGTACGTTTCTTCTTCTTATTTTCAACAAAACAGATGTTTCATATTAATGCTACTAGCTCTCATTAAGTTGATCCAGATTGTTCCAATGAGATTAGATCGTGAGCCAGAGCTCGGTAACTCAATGGAACGTTCTTATTTTGGCAACCAATTTGACAGTTCAAAATCTAATTGTGAGCTAAAAGTACAATCCAACCTAGTGTGGATCGTAGAATTTATTGTGAATTGAAAATAAATTACGTTCCGTTTGCTATTGTATATTTTAACCCCATTTTGTTTATACGTTTGACGTTTCACGTAATTTTCTTTCGTATAGTTGCCGATCCGTGATCGTATGTTACGATTCGGGCCCTGACTTCCATATTTCTACAAAATTTATTTGCTGAAGAGTTGTAAAGAAATGTCACAACAAAGCTTTTGCACAAAAATCTGATTTTATTACAATTGTCCATTCTTAGCCATGCTTCCCTTGATTTCCCATTCATAAAAATGTGCCTTCTTCACTTTGTCCAACTTTGTGGAAAAATTTGGCACAGAGCATTTGTACAAAATCATCAAAAGACAAAATTTTGTGACTATAAATTCCAACTTCGATTCATATTGGGGGTTTTAATGCTCTCACGCATGTCGCTCAAACATGACATAATATAATTACGAATAACGAAATCGTGTACGGTTGTGTTTATTCCTGCTCC
>JARSSU010000601.1:0-21835 GCA_029619165.1 Eurosta solidaginis | reverse complement strand
ATAGAATGAGCGGTATTTAAGAAATGGTACCATCTCAATATGCACAAGATAAAATGTGTCTTTCTTTCCGTTTTTCAGCTTTCTCTAGAGAAAAAAAAACAAAATATAAAAAATCTGAAAATATAATTCAATTATATATAAAGGCTTAGAGTTGTTAAGAATACATGAATTCTTAAATAATAAAGCAAAAAATTGAATAACACCATATAAAACAAAACCAAAAAACAGAGAAAAGTTGGACTTAAGTTAGTTCCATAAGTCTGACCAGGAAAATACGTTCCAAACAAAGGAAGCTGATGTCAATAGGTTCAAAGGCGAAGAAGATCAGAGATGGTCCAAAGTTCAAATAACTAGAAGACCCCATGTGCGAAAAAGCTTTTAAATGTTGAAGCTGTATCTTAGTCAGGAAATACACATCTTTAAACAGTCTGTTCCCGTACGCGAAAATTAAGACGCTGAATACGAGCGGAATTAGGAAATCACTGAATTCTACCTGAACAACATAACCCACAGCCATTAAATTCAATACCAACTTAAGGAAGTCGCGCTTCGTACAACAAACAAACTAAACAACTGCTACCTGTGTTGTGGCTTGTGGGATAAAGACACTCACCCAAAGGTATTTGTTATCACGATGTTGAATGGTCTTTACCGGACATTACATAGATCGGTTACGTGCGAGAAAAAATCACCATTAAGGTACAAGCCCGACCACCTCGGGATCAATTTAATATGAACACAATGAACATTTCTAGGAATTTTGAGTCGACTCAGGCTAGTAAAAAGAACAGAGAGATTCGGCACAGGATTAAGTGAGTTTGACAAATTGGGTGGAGAAGCTATTAAATTGCGCTGGCAACCCCTTGACTCATTTATGGTAATTTGCCGCGGGTATATTCTAAGCCCTTAACCGCTGGGTAGGCCGATACTGCCATCTCCTTTAGTGTATATTAGAGTTGTTTTCAACAAAGCTAACGTGCCTATTATTCACCGTGGCTTTCTAATACACCTTTAGAATTTTAGAATTATTTTTCCGAAGCTACCCCTAGTAAAATTTTGGGACCCCCCCCCAAAATTTATCACAAAGCGTATTTACACTCTACCTACATTCTGTATGCCAATATGCAAAATTTTTAAAAAAAGGGCCGAGCAGGCCTTCGAGAATAGAAGCAATCAAATTACAAAATTTTTACTATATACCCTTACCTTACGTATTTCACGATATCTACATTTAATATCCCCTTTCTGGCTTATTTCCAATCACTAGGCTAAATATTGTAAATTTAAAATACCAATGCAAAGAAAATTACCAAAAGAATGTAAAACGATTTTGACTGTTTAGTATTATCGATGTTAGGTCAATGATGCCCTGTAAGAGCTTCGTAGATGCCCCGCGAAATTTGTTTGCGTCACATACATGCGGGTGAGCGCAGCAACTAGATCAGAAGAAGCATAATACTGAATCATTTTTCGCTTGTACTTCAAGCTGTAACAATCTCATCGTAAATTGTATGCTCAAATTTTTTCAATTTTTTTTAAACGCAATACTTGTTAAACAAAAATGTGCACTTGTATTCGAAGCTCTGCTGGTGTTGGCACCACTTAGTCTAGAACTTTAAGCCAAATTAGTACATATAGCGCCAACTACGATGTCTGAGTGTTACAAAACTAATAGATAATCATAATATTCATTTAGACTGTCTGCAAATACGTTATTTCATATATTGGCAAACCGAAACACATACTTTAGACAAACAACTGGTAGAAGACAGACAAACTTATTCAAAAACGACTTCAGAGCTCAGAAAAGGGATTAGTATGGAAATAAAGAGAAGCTCTTCGAGTCCAAAATTACAGCAGTATAATCGACACCTTAAAGGATATATGGCCATAGGAAATTTTACTTCAATTTTGTTTTCCAATTTGTTTATTTATGCCGGACCAATTAAAATTCTAATTACATAAATTGTTGTGTTGCTTGACAATCGCAAATGGAGATGTGATACCAATCTCGATGTTTGATGAGATCATTTGCGGACTTGAGTAATTTAAAAAATATCCATTTTGTGTATATTTTTCTCCATTGCACATTGTACATACAAAAGCAATTATTAGGATTTATTAATTATTATTAATATGCAATTATCCAGAAAATACAAAAGAAATTGGCACTGCCATTCATTTTTACGTCGTTATTGCATTAATTTATTTATTTTTTAACTCAACGTGCTATAGCACACAGAGGTATAATATATACTTTGATTGGATAACGGTTGGTTGATAAGTATAAGAGGAATCGAGATAGACTATAGACTGTCCGATATATATCAACTCATCGAGTCTCGATAATTAGACTTGAGCCATGTCCGTCCGTGCGATCGCTGTCCGTCTAGTACACACTGATATACTTGAGTAAACTTAGAGAGTATCTGATGGAAGAATTGTGTGGTATCTAGGTTCCCGAGGCACGACATCTCAGATCGCTATTTTAAAATGAACGATATCGGACTATAACCACGCCCACTTTTTCGATATCGAATATTTCGAAAAACACCGAAAAAATGCGATAATCATTACCAAAGACGAATAAAGCAATGGAACTTGGTAGGTGGGTTTGACCTTATGACGACAGAATAGAAAATCAGTAAAATTTTGCGACATGTGCGTGGCACCGCACACTTTTAAAAGCAGGTAATTTAAAGTTTGCACGCTGTAATTTGGCAGTCGTTCAAGTATATCATGATGAGATTGGCAGGAACGTTACTACTATTACTATATATGTGCTAATAAAAATTAGCAAAATTGGATGAAGAACACGCCACTTTTTAAAAAAATTAATATCTTTACTGTATATAAGTAAATTAAATCAAAATTCAACTCCAGTAGTGATATGGTGCAACAAAATAAAAAAATAAAGAAAATTTAAAAATGGACGTGGCTCCGCCCTTTTTCATTAGTTTGTCTAGAATACTTTTAATGCCATAAGTAGAACTAAAATGTACCAATCCTTGTGAAATTTGGTAGGGGCATACGATAGTTTTCTGACGATAACTGTTTTCGTGGAAAATGGGCGAAATCGGTTGAAGCCCACGCAGTTTTATACACAGTCGACCCTCTGTCTTTCCGCTCGGCCGTTAAGACGTTAATTGAGCAAAAATCGATATATCTTACTAAACTAGTTCACGTATTATCTAAACTCACTTTATCTCGGTATAAAAAAATGGTCGAATCCGTCTATTTCGATATCGAAACTTACGAAAAATGAAAAAATGCCATAATTTACTACCAATACGAAAAAAGGGATGAACATGGTAATTGGATTGGTTTATTGACAGCAAAATAAACTTTATAAAAAACTTGTAAAAGTGGTGTGACACCTACCATATTAAGTAGAAGATATGAGATAGTTATGCAGGGCGAAATCAAAAGCCCTTGGAATCTGTGACAGGAATACTGTTCGGGTATACATAATATAAAATAAATTTAGCGTACCAGACAGATGATGTTTCGGGTCACCTGGTCCACACTTTGGTCGATATCTCGAAAAAGCCTTCACATATACAATTAAGGCTAGCTTTTAAAACCCTCATTAATACCTTAATGTGATTCCCATATCGTACAAACACATATAGAGTCACCCTGCCAACTTTATGGCGATATCTCGAAAAGGCGTCCACCTATAGAAACTATGGTCCACTCCCTTTGAAATACTCTTTAATACCTTCCATTTGATACCCATGTCATACAAACACACATTCCAGCGTTACCCTAGGTTCATTTTCCTACATGGTGATTTTCACCTTATTTTGTCTCAGCTCTTAGCTGAGTATAATGTCGATACACCAAACTTAGTCTTCCTTACTTGATATAATTTACTGTTATAGTTTGATATTCGTACTTAAGTTACCTTTGATGCTTAGTTCATTCCAACATTGTATATGGCTTCATTATTTCGCATTCATGACCATAAGGCATATTTGTCTAGCTCTTTCGTCTTCTTCCAATTATTATTACCCTCCTTAAGGTCAACTAATATTAGTTTAATCTATTTGCTTATACTATTGGATTTTTCTAGTTTTCCCCGCGCCTTAAATTTCCAAGTCACAATTAGTGGGAATTCCTTACATGCAGCAGATTGTGGTGAGGTAGGTGAATTTCTCATATGTTTGTTTATTACGAGGTGGTTTTGGATTTTATTAAAAAGTGTGCTGCTTGAATGGTTTTATGTAATTAAATAAATGACGACTATACTCGTACATATCAAATAAATCCTTTTATGTCAAATGCACGCTACCCAAACGTTTATACTGTTGTTGTTCTGAGGTACATACATATACACAGAGAAATTTGTGTTTAGGTCTCTACAACTTTGGATAACAAGTGCAATATATAACCAACTTTTTAGCACAAGAAAAGCAGGACTTAAGCAAAACAATTATAAATGTTCTATATGGACTGCTAAGTGGATATCATCCTCTCCTTGCTGCCGTTTAGCCTATCTCAGCCAACTTTACAAAAACTTCCTATATCATAATTTGACAAAGAATTTTCTTCAACACGACCTCTAAATAATATTTGTTTGCATTTCTAAATAGGGCCAAACGACCTTTAAGGTCGTTTCCATTTTCACCATACTCTAGTTAAGTTTGAATTATTTAAACACAAGATCAGTTATATCAGGCGTCATATATCCCGACGCAGATCGACGCGAGCTTCTACGTGCTCCCTTTACTATACCTTCAAATAGTGGGACGGACTACGTGTTTACGCTGATACCGACAACGGCATCTGCAAGACAGATGAGTTTTCAGAGAGAGCTTTCATAGCAAACATACTCTCGGAGTGTTTGCCAAATCACTGCCGAAGAGCGAGCCACCGTTTATGAGAAACAAACTTTTTTCACCTACATATTTTTAGTCGCTAGACTATATGCTCGGTACGTGGATCCAGGATCTTCGAGTGCTAGGACCGAATCTCGCTACCACTCACCACGAAGTTAACCAGAGAATTATGTAGGGATAACAATTATTATAGTGTAGATTAATGATGATATTGTGAAACGTTTGTAAAATAAAATCGCAAAAATCTATATGTGACATACACAGAAAACCAACAAAAACAGCGGACTATACACTTTTCCTTCACTTAACTGGCAGCACGTCTGCTTCGGTTAGGCATAGAGACAAGGAGATTTTCGGAATAACTTCCACGAAAGTGACTAACTGATAGATGATGGAACGGTCACTATAGTGAGAGAACTAAGGTTAAATGTACTCATAATTATTCCTCGATCACCTTTAACGACGTATTTCGATATTTACTCTGGATTATTGCAGCCTAAAACGCTGTTTATACTCAGCGTGCTTTGCACTACAGAGATATTTAACTCTTGATTGGAAACTGTGGTTCGTGCAGGTATAAAGGATCGAGATAGATATAGACTTTCAGATATCAAAATCATCAGTGTCGAAAAAAATTGATTGAGCCATGTCCCGTCCGTCCGTTAAACACGATAACATGAAGTAAAATATTGATGATATCTTCACCAATTTTGGTCATGAGCTTATCTGGACCCAGAATAGATTGGTATTGAAAATGAGCGAAATCGGATGATAACCACGCCCACTTTTATATACTATAACATTTGGAAAAACACAAAAAACCTGATTATTTAGTAAATAATAGACCTAGATGTTGAAATTTGACGTGTGGACTGTTATTGAGACTCTTGGATAAACATTGGAAAAAAAATTAAAATGGGCGTGGCACCGCCCACTTGTGATAAAATAAATTTTACAAATATTATTATCATAAATCAAAATCGTTAAACCCATCGTAACAAAATCGGCAGAGAGGTTGCCTTTTATATGTGATGCTTTGAGAAAATGTAACGAAATCGGTAAGGACCACGCCCATTTTTATATAAAATAATTTTTAAAAGGGTCGCGTAGACGAAAATAATAAGCTATATCTTAGCGAAAAAGATCTTTGTATTAATAGAATTTTACATTTTAAATTGAATCTATCACATTAAATTGGAAAACACTAAAATTTTTGAAATGGTCGTCGGCACCGCCCCTTTTATGACAAAGCAATTTTTCTATGTTTCGGGAGCTACACTAATATTACATCACTATCAAGTTATTATGAGAGAGAAATGGGGAGACATTTTTTTTAACAGGCGGTGCCACGTGTTATGTAGAAAAGTATTTATCTGATGAATGTGCAATTGAAGCTCACGCGGAGTATATATGTTCGGTTCACACCTAGAACTTAGACACCTTACTGTGTAAATGTACTTGTTTGAGTCCCAAATAATAATGTAATATGTGCGAAATACATTTATTTAACGTAACCCCAAAGCATTTCTCTCAGTGTTTGTGTGAAAACGCAAATATGCTTCAAGCTAATTTCTTGGAGGAATTAAAGAGTAACACATTCGTGATACCTGTTCATGTTGTCAGTATAAACAAACTACCATTCTTTATTACCTTTATCATTAAGTCGCTTTTGCATGTTGTTCCCCTCATTTCCATACGAATTATTTGACAACGCGCAAAAGTTTTTTCGTAACTTCCCGTTGAGCTCAGAGACTTGATACTTAGACCATAGTCTCAGATCTGGGCAAGGACAGTACAACGCAACGTGAAAAACAATCCGTCGTCGCGCACAGGATCGAGATATCACATAATTATATTTAATTGGAAATTTGCGATCGACTTTTAACTACAAACTTGCTCGGATCATGAGACTTGAAACTTAAGTCACATGGTTTCTGCGAGTCGATGCACTACAATTCGTGGAAAACAAAATGCCGCACGATGGCACGACGAATCGAGAGAACGAAAATCCTGAAAAGAACGCAGGGTGTAATCTTGGGATCGAATTTTTTAAAGCAACTTCCGGTGAGCTACAGTCTTGAAACTTTGGGCTCCCCGTGAGGTATCACCCGCAGTGACAATGCAATATTTTATCAAAAAAATTCCGCTAGGTGGCGCATGGATCGAGATATTAAGAAAATTAATTTTAATTTGGGAATCTTTAAATCCATTTTTAATAAACTTCCCGGTTACCTAGAGACTTGTAACTTAGCACATAGTTCGAGACCCGATGACAATACAATTTGTAGAAAACAAAGTTCCGCTAGGTGGCGCGCTAATTGAGATAACTACAAATTCCTGAAAAACGAGAGGAATCTTGCGGTCGATTTTTGAGTAACTTGCCGGTGAGGTAGAGACCGGGCCGTGGGTCAGAACCCGGTGACAATGCAACATTTGATCAAAAGAAAATCGCTAGGTGGCACGCGGATCGAGATAGTAAGAAAACAAATTTTAATTTGGGAATCTTTCAATCCATTTTTAACTAACTTCCCGGTTACCTAGAGACTTGAAACTTGGCACTTAGTTAGAGGCCTGTTGACAATACAACTTATAGAAAACAAGGTTCCGCTAGGTGGCGCGCTAGTCAAGATAACTGCAAATCCTTTAAAAACGGGGGGAATCTTGCGATCGATTTTCGAGTAACTTCCCGATGAGCTAGGGGCATCAAACTTGGGCGGTAAGTCACAACCCGGTGACAATGCAATATTTTATCAAAAATTCCGAGATATTGTTATTGAGAAAATTTGTTTTCAATTTGGAATCTTGCAATCGATTTTTAACTAACTTCCTGGATATCTAGAGACTTGAAACCTATAAAATATAGTTTAAAACTCGGTGACAGTGCAATGTTTGATCAAAAAATTTGAGCTAGGGAGCGCACAAGTCGAAATATTTAGAAGATTAGGCCTTACCTTCATGGCTAGCCTCCTGAGTGTTGCAGGCGTTGTAGAATTCCACCTCGTTGAAGTCCTAACTCAATGCACGTCCTTGCATACCTTTAGGCGTACGCGACTTTCACCATGATTCTTTTAGACTTTCAGGCGTATGCGAATTTCACCACCTTTATAGTTTTAAATCCCAAAATTCTTTTAGAAGAGCTATTGTTAAAGTTTTTTAGTCAAGATTCAACAAGACTATGTCTGTAGTAAAGGAAAAATTGCCTTCTATTTTTTGGTCCATTTATATAAAGGTAGTCCTTAAATTTTTTTTATCATCTCTTTATTTTTGTTGAATTTCTTACATGTAATCTTTGAAGAAAGTGTGAAAATTCGCCTGTGAGAGTGAAGCTCTTAAAATTATTAGAGTTCACGTGTTTTTATTTTACAGGCAAATTGTATGGGGAAAATTTGGTTTCACATCTTCTGGTTATATAAATATCTGAAGCGATGTACCTTGGATTCGAATATGAATAAACAGATCGAGTAAACAACTAACGCCAAGACGCATTTTTATACACGGCTGTACACAATTTTTTATCCTTAGCTTTAATCGTATAACATGGGTAATAGTAATAGGCTCCCATATATTAAAATTATCAATGCCGAAAAATATTTCGATTGAGCAGTGGCCGTCCGTCCGCTAACTTCGGCTAAAATTGAGATATCTATTTACCCAATTTGATAAGTTGATTTGTTAAGAGTCGGCATAAATTATAACCACACCTTTTTATTTTATTTTGTTTTTCTTTGACCAAGCAATTATTGATGTGTGTGTGACTACATTATAATTACGAAACAATGTAAGTGGTAGAGTTGACATAAGCGAATCCAGACAGAAAATTAGCTAATGAAAATAAAAGAAGGCAGAAAAGAAAATCGATATTATATGAAGGAGACAGTGAAACGACAATGAAATAGAAGTTAATGTAAAGAAAATGAAACTAAAGAAACGGGGAAAGAACAAGTAAGGAAGGCTAAGTTCGGGTGTAACCGAACATTACATACTCAGCTGAGAGCTTTGGAGACAAATGTTGGAGTTGAATGTTGACATAATTTACGTATATATATTCTGTAAAGATATTAAATTTTTTGTTAAAATTTGGCTTTTAATTTTTTTTTAAGTGAGCGATTTTGCTAATTTTTATTTAGAACACATATAGAGTAATAGGATTAACGTTCCCGCCAAATTTCATCATGATATCTTCAACGAATGCCAAATTACAGCTTGCAAAACTTTTAAATTACCTTCTTTTAAAAGTGGGCGGTGCCACGCCCATTGTCCAAAATTATACTAATTTTCTATTCTGCGTCATAAGGCCAACCCACCTACCCAGCTTCATCGTTTTATCCGTCTTTAGTAATAAATTATCGCACTTCTTCAGTTTTTCGAAATTTTCGATATCGAAAAAGTGGCCTTGGTTATAGTCCGATTTCGCAAATAGCGATCTGGGCTGAGTGCTCAGGAACTTACATACCAAATTTCATTAAGATACCTCAAAATTTACTCAAGTTATCGTGTTGACGGACAGACGGATGGACGGACAGACATGTCTAAATTAATTTCTTTTTTCGCCCAGATCATTTTGATATATAGAAGTCTATATCTATCTCGATTAGTTTATGCCGTTACGGGGTACCGTTATGCCAACAAAATTATTATACTCTGTGAACTCTGCTCAGCTGAGTATAAAAAGAGCAGTATAATACCAATGCTTATAGTTATCGCCTCGGTTGCAAAGCCAAGGCACGGCTAGAAAGGAAATGAAAACAAAAGGAAAAAGAAACGGCGGGGAAAGGAAAGAAAAGATTAGGAGTCAAAACCGAAGGCGGAAATGAAAGAGGACGGAATTTTATTAATTTGTTATTGTTTTGTTATCGATAAACTATTGGATGAGTATGGACGTATTATCCAATTCTTATCGACGAGTTATCATTTTGTTATCGAATTATCGATCTTTTATCGAAAAGTTATCGATTTCCTATAGAAATGTTATCAATTTGTAATCGATTGGTTGTCGGAATGTCACTAAATTGTTATCGGCGTGCTATCCATTCATCGGTTTGTTATGAAACTGATACTGGTAGAACTTCGATAATAACCAGATAACAATAACTTGTCGGTATTGGTTGTTACCGATAAAACTTTGTCGGCTGTTTTATCTCAAATAGCCCGAAATTTTTTGTTTCTGGTAAACTAACAATTGACATTTGACTTAAGCTACCAAGCGAATCTTTGATTAGAGGTTAGATAGGAATGAGTTATGGAAACGAACAAAATGTGAGGGATCATGAGCGAAAGAAGGTTTCTTGGTGTGTTCAGCAATTTGGCGATCTCCAATCGATCTTCAAGATATCGAAGTAAGATATTTTGAATTAAACTTCTAATCTCCCAACTATCCAAAGTTGTCATCGTAAGTGTTCACAAAAATATTAGCAAATTAATAAGAGATCCATTGTTTAAGCGACTTAAACTATGTGTGTTTTTCTTTCGTTTGTTTAATAATCGCTGAAATTCTCATCCGGCTTATGAAATATTCTAAAGACATAGTTTTAGTTTTTAATTTAAAATCGAGGTTCTTCGAGTAGAAGATGGGGTGCCAATACCTCAGAGCACAGTGCTCGCCTCCACATCACATTTTGAAAGGGGTCTTCAAATATAAGATGAGGTGGCTCATTAGAGCGAAATCTCAGAGTTCCCTATGCTCGCCCCAAATTAAATAAATAGAGGTTTTTCTAGTAGAAAATGGCGTACCAATACCTCAGAGCCCCGTGTTCGCCTCCACATCACATTTTTAAAGGGGTCTTCAAATAGAAGATGAGGTGGCTCATTCGAACGAAACCTCAGAGTTCCCTATGCTCGCCCCAAATTAAATAAATAAAGGTGTACTGATGCTTTGCATCGCCCCGTGTTTTAAATACACCATAAACTAAATAAATAAAGGTGTACCGATGCTTTGCATCGTCCCGTGTTTTAAATACACCATAAATAAAATTAAAAATATCAAACTTAATAAATTGAATACATTAAATAAAGATGTTATAAATAAATAAAGGTGTACCGATGCTTTACATCGTCCCGTGTTTTAAATACACCATAAACTAAATACATAAAGGTGTACCGATGCTTTGCATCGTCCCGTGTTTTAAATACACCATAAACTAAATGAAAATAAAATACAGTCCATTAAAATAATAATTTATAAAATTATAAATTTAAAAAATGCTTGGTTGCAGTGTGCTTTGAACCCGCAACCCCAAGCGTTTGAGTCGGGTACGTCATCCACTGTGCCACGACTCATACGCCTACAAGCACATCAAATTACTCCCTTATAACTCACATTAAACTGCTCGCCTTAACTGCCCACGCTTAGCTATCCATATATTTAAAAAAAAACTTCGTTCGTATAAATACTTAGGTCGCTATTGTAAATAAATTATCAGGAACCACTCTATAAAGGTCGAGCACAATTACTAAACTTAGAGTGGAAACTGCGCGGTAAATAAGATATTAAACTTCTGTAAATACGCGTTTTAGTATATTTACCTCCCCCCATTGGGTATATTAGTGGCAAGTATCTTAAAACTTTATTACAAGATCGGCCATTCCCTTCTGTACAATTTTTCTAAATACTTCAAACGGTGCTCCAAAAGTACCTCATCTCGGAATTTCCCCCTAATTTAATCTATTGTCATCGGGTTCTCTACATATGTTTGGGGTAGTTATTTTGTAGCTCTGAAAAACTGATTTTAGATTCCATACGATTAGTATGAATTTGTCTAAATATCTACATAGATACGTGCGAAACTGAGCGAATCTGTTTGTCTTGGGTGTTGAATTGGCATTGACCTATAAACCACATTTAAAACTTGAAGTCTCTAGCTCCCCCTTTTGTCTGAACTAGGAGTAAAGTTGTAAGTTCATATCCCTCCTGTAATTTTTCAAGTTCCTATCTCAATGGAAAATCTCTCCCTGTCCGATGTAGTAGATGTTTACATAAACAAATCAGCCAAGATCCCGCATTCCGGAATTGTTGTATTTGTAATCGAATTTGAAAAAAAAGTTTGATGACGTAGCGCTTTTGAAATTTTTCGATTTATTACATTTCTCTTATATTTCGCTACCAGTGTTCGGAGTATTTAAAACTGTTACCTGAGTAAACGACTACGGCGGAGTAAAAATAAAAATTTCGGAGTATATTTTTTTTCTTTTTGAAAGCGGGCGAACAACTAACATCAAACATATTTTGGTGGCTTAGCAATCCCTTCGATTGTGTTTTCGTCATGAAAAGTTTCTCAGCAAAAAGTTATCTGCGTTTTTAGATGAACATGGAGTTGGCCTAAAATGTGTAGGATTACCAAATAATGCTCCCATTAGCACACAACATTCTGGAAGAAAAGTAGGCTCTATCTCCCCGGTTATTTATCGCGATAAATATTATTATTATTTTCGGTTTATCATATATTTTTCATACTCTTTTAATGGCAGAAGATTCCATTCTGTAGGCATGATAATGGCGGCCTGGTAACTGACGTACAAAGGCGCAGTGTTGGTATAAGATAAAGAAGCAAAAAAAGTGGGTCTTGCAGTAAATGTGGACAAGACGAAGTACTTGCTGTCATGGTGGCCTATGCAGCCACGTCACTGTTGACGGATATAAATTGGAGACTGTGAAGGATTTCTTCTATTTGGGAAGCAGAATTAAAAGCAAAAACAATGTCGGCCTAGAAATCAAACGGAGAATAACTCTTGCCAGCAAATGCTTCTTAAGGCAATTGAAAAGTAAAGTCTCGACGAACAAAATTCTCGCTCTACAAGTCACTCATCATAACTGTACTGATGTATGGCTCGGAATAATGGAAGGTGTCGAGAGAAGATGAGATGGCTCTTGGAGTATTCGAGAGAAAAGTTCTCCGGAGGATTTATAGTCCTATCCGTAAAGTCGACGGCGAGTATCGAAGGAGGTATAATGATGAGCTGTATGAGCTTTTCGCAGATATGGCTATAGTGCAGCGAATAAAAACAGAAAGCTTCGCTAGCTAGGTCATGTTATGAGGAAAGAAAAGACCTTCACTGAGTTTGGAGAGACAGTTGGAGGAAGCTTTGACCTCGCTTGGTGCTCCCAATTGGCGACTGTTATCGCAAAACAGGGTTAGCTGACCTCTGTCATCTTTTTTATATAAAACTTCAAGAAGAGCAGTATGTTAAATTTAGGCAGGATTTAGAAATCGCGTCCGGGCACATTTTTTGCTTGTATTTTACTCCTTCTATTCTGATTCCATACGAAAATGTGAACAAACTCCACGAACATGTCTTAAGACACGAACAATCATTTCGTCATTGAAAACTTCTACCAAAAGATATTAGGCAGTAATACTATTTAGTTTTCAACTCGACCTAAATAAATCTTTAAGATAAAAAATGTAGTAGGAGGTAAGAGCGGAGCAAAATACTCCGATTGGAATAAAGTCTGAACACTGCGTCAGCAATAAAACATGTTGTCAAAGCGTGACGTCACGTCAAGAAATTTATTTCCCAGCCAACTATGATTTTTTTGCTCTCTCATTTTTTAATGCGGGATCTGTTTATTGGTTCATGAGATGTTTATGCCCTAAATATTGCATTTAATATGGCTCTAAATCTTGTTCAAAGTTTCGTATACTATCGGGAAGTTACCTAAAACTAAACCGAGAAATATCCGAGCTCGAGCGATTTTTTTAAATATCCCTGCGCCACCACTTCGAATTTTTTTTAAACAGTCTGCCGAATTGATTACAAATTTACTATTTGTTAAACTTTGCCTTTTTTAGATTTTCTTTTCATTGTAGTGTCCTCCCGGCAGAAGTATAAGCTATCATGAAAGCCGCAGCTTGAATATTAAAACAAACTATTGGCAAGGAAATCATTATTTTTACTACAGCCAAACGGCAATCAAATCCCTTGGCACTTACTCAACCATTTCTGAACACTAAACTCCCGGCTATCTCTTCAGGAGATGGCCCAACACACCTGTGTGCCCTTCACATGGGTCCCGAGGCACAGGGACATTGGAGAAACTGTATTGCTGACGAACTGGCTAGGCAGGGAACGACCAAGCAGATTCTGTCCCACAAAGAACACTTACATATACCATTTGCCACATGAATACTCTGAATGGTTCGAATAGGAGATGTAACGGTGTCTTTTTGTGGTATCACAACGGCCCCTATGTATGCCTTCAAGGCAGCCACTTCACCCTAATAGCGATTTCACACAGAGGCTTAATGAAATAATTAGTCAAGTTTTCTACATTAAAACTCTAATTGAACTCGATCTTCCATACAAAATACAAATTCTTAATTATCTCATTATTGCTTTATTGAATGCCTAATCGAGTGAAAAATCCAGTCGGCTTTGCTTGGTGCTTCGAATTTTATTGTCAATGTAACAAATGACAATCAAAAAAAAATTATTTTTAATAATTTACGAAAAATAGAAAAACACGAAAAAATTCTAAATTTAATTTCGCTGCATCTGCTGCAAAAGATAATATGGCCTTTCGAAAATAGGCACATATTTGGTTAGGTGCAACATCTATGGGTAGTTGCCCATGCATTTTATTTGGAATGTATTTATAGTTAAGGCAACGGCTGCTTTCCATTTTAACTATTTTTTGTAAAAACGAAATATTTTTTTGGGGCTGCTGACAGATGTTGGCTTAATAAAGCAAAAGTCCCTGTATGAAAAGGGAAACTTAATTATTTCATTAAATATAATTGTTATTCGAATATTTGAAAACCTAACCTACATAGACAAAAAATTTATTGAGCTACAAAATGTATGCTCCACATTTTTTGGCATGTCAAATAAAAAGTTTCAAAATTTTCAAAAAACTTCGTGAATTTTCATATATTTTCGAAATCTTGTTTGAAATTGGTTTTCAGAGTTTTTGTTATACAATTCACTGAATTTTTATCTAAAATTTACAAAATCAAATAGCACAGAAAATACTAACCGATAAATGTTAAAACTAGAGCTTATGATTTCTCGAACTTGTTCGAGAAGAGATTTCTCGCGAGATTCTCGAATCTCGAACTACTCGTAATACTCGCGAGCTTCTCGACAATCAATTTAATCAATTCATTGGCTGTTTTATATAGAGCTTACGATTTCTTCTGGAGCACAAGCGAAAACTTCCACAAAACCACAACTAAAAAACACCGAAATGTATAGAATACTGCCAATGCAGCGACTGAATTGAAAGTCGAGGAGCTCGCGAGTATTACGAGTATTTGAGATTCGAGAATCTCGCGAGAATTGAAAGTCGAAAAGCTCGCGAGTATTACGAGTAATTCGAGATTCGAGAATCTCGCGAGAAGCCGTGTTCTTGATGTCTCGTTGAAAAATAAAATATTTCGAACAAAATTATATGTATAATAAATATGTTTTGAGTTAAATGTCATTGGAAATCAATATAATCAAAAAAAAATCACAAGTAAAAAACCAAGTGTATAAATACTGTTCATATAGCAATGCAATTAAGTTTATGTCGAGAAGCTCGCGAGATTTGCGAGTACTTCGAGACACGAGAATCTCGCGAGAAGTCGAGTTCTCGATTTCTCGGGTCTCGAAAATCGCGCTTGTGTTCGAGAAGAAATCGTAAGCTCTGTAATGGTGTATTTAAACTTTTTTTATTGTAAATTTCAATTTATTGTACTGAAACGCGAAATTTTGCGTTTTCAATTTAAATTCGCTATGCCGCAATCGATTTTCTCATACCACGTACTAGTTTTATCTGTGCGCCCTTACGTTCTTGATTTGAAAAGCCCAGCTGTGGCAAGCACGTCACAGCAACCTTAAAAATATTCATGCACTAACGAACATGTTGCACGTATTTTCTGTGCACCGCTTCCACCTTCATGCACCTTCCACTTGGATTAATGTTGGATTTCAACTGCAATTGTTTGCTTTGTTTCTTTTTTGTTTGTTAGCTTTGTGGTAATTCTGTTTTTTTTTGTGTAACATTTTTGTAGGCTGAAAAGGTTAGAACAGTGTTGCTTGGCCTGGCCAGCGATTATTCTACCTTAATTTTCAATTATTTACTTGCATTGCAATTCACTTATGGCCCTGCGTTTTGTTGCATTTGTACTAAGAATAACTTGGCTTAAAGTCTAAGTGGAATGTTGTAATTACTTATTGCGAATGCATTGGTATTTGCTTCAAATTTGTTTTTCTTATTTTATTGTACGCATGTAGGCGCTGTCATGTTTTAATTAAAAGTAGGCTTTAAAATTTTTCTACATGCCATCTCATGGCTAATTTTCAGAGTGCTTTCGAATGTCTGACTGTGATAGTCCAACTGAAATCGCTTGGTTATAGGAATCCGTTATTATTGATTTTATTTGTACTATGGTCGAAACTTTTATTTTATTTGTAGTAGGAATTTTCTTTAAAAATACCTTGAAACGCTGGCGTTTTTAGTGCCCGATTTTTCAGGTCAGAATATGCAAAAATCGAAATAACCAAAAGCCTTTACTAGCCACGCAGAGAAAGAGGGCTTAACTCAACAAATGACGGTATCGAACACGTTTTCTTTGAGTGGGAAAAGGCAGGTTGAGGAAAACTTGACCTTCCTTGATGCTCCGAATCGGCGTCAGTTATCGCGAAATAGGAATAGCTGACGTGACGTGTTACGAAACGGCTAAAATCGCTTAGGCGGCTAAGCGCCAATTAATGATGACGATGGAGAGCTACGCTGTACCGGATGGGACAACTAAGGCCCAGTTTTTCAGTACAAGTTCAACTCAGTTTGTCAGTTAAACTACGCTTAAACTTATTCTGCAGTTTTTCAGTCTACTTTAACGGAAGTTTAAGCTGAGCTTAAGCGGCCTATCTGGCAGGGTTAAACTCTAGTTAATCTATCGGTGATTTGCGTTCCTTCGAAATGGCATCGAGTATACCCAACAAGCATTTGGGCTTGAGTATCATTAGAGCTCATGATGATAACTAGCATACCTCTAAAATCTCAAGAGTCGTTACGAAACAGTGTTCAACTTGAGAATCATAGTGTACTCAGCAAAAAAAGGAATTTTTTATAAAGCGAAAAATGCTATTACTTAAGTTGAAAAAATGATAGTTCCCAACTTGTGGTTCTCAAGTGTAAGATTCCAAGACTACTACAACATTTTCACGAAAATAAAATAAAATATATAATTTATTTTTGATGAATTACGCTTCAGTACTGCTATCAATCAGGTGTTAATTTCTCACAATAAAGAGCTGTTGGCTTTGGTGGTACCACCTTGGAGATTTTTTTCAACTTCACCTCAACTCGATATCCAATGTAGGATTTGAGAACTGTACATTTCTCAAAATCTCTCAAAGGTTGGATAATAATTGAAAATGCTAATGACGTTGGAGATCAACTCGAGAACTATAAATTTTACAATATTTCTCAAAGGTTGGATGAGTGATTAGAGAATGAAGTTGGATATCAACTTGAGAACTATCTGGTTTAAGAATAACTAGATAATGATGTTGGATATCACCTCCGGAACTAGATATATATTTCGCTGGAGAATATCTTTTAAATGTTTGTTGGGTAAGCAAAATCCAGCTGTTGTCGTATCTACAAATTATATAGATAATAAAAACCAATGTTGCGTTACAAAACAGCCTACCCCAAAGGCGACCTTAAACTGTGACTGAAAACTGCTCAGTAGTTTAACTGGAGTTTGAATTTGACTAGAGTTTAAGCAAACTTAGTTTAGGCTTAGCTTAACCAACTACTGAAAAACCGGGCCTAAGTATTATCGGTTTTATTTTACCTAAATAATATTGCTGTAATAGAGTAAACACACGTTCAGTCTGCCTCACGAGTCATCTGTGTACGAGTTGATTCGCCGTCAAAATCGAACTCATTTTGATTTTCACGAATCAGTCAGAGTCATGTCTGTGTCACTAAGTATTACTTAAATGTCTTGACAAAACATTGAACCTGACTCTTGACTGCGACTCAATGTGTGTAAACCGTATAAGCAGCACAATTTTTCATAAGTTTGTCTTACATTTAATTCTTTTGACAGTTCTCAACTGTCAAATATTTGATTTAACCTTGCCCTGGAAGGTTCATATATTAACCGAAGCACTATTTACCATCCCAAAATGTTTCATGATAAGCTAGTATATTATATACTATAGTACTATAAGTATACATTTCTACTAAAATATACGAATAAAAAAGGCTGATGCATCACAATCTCTTTATTCACCACTTCCATTGGTACCTTACTTGGTGCTTGGCTTAATAGCATTCCACTTATCTCTGTTAAAGTTTTATTCAGTTAAGTTTTTTTTAGATATGAAAGTACATATTTTTTTACATATCTACATTTACGGCCATATTTATTATATTATATTTATTATACCCGTAACTTCAAACGAACATACCTTTTATCACTTGTGGTTTTATCGAACCACAGAATATAGAAGAGTCTGTATCGATTGTTACAACATAAGTATATGCACATTAGAGCGGGTCAAATTGTATGGATGGATTTTTTTTTCATCAGGAGTATAGCCAAAGAGAGTAGATTAATAAGAGGGAGCATTGTAGAGTCGTTCATCTCCACAAAGTGGGACGGCTACACCAGGAATACACCATACGTTTTGCCCCTGTTTCGTTTTCACCATCGGGATTAAAAGTCATGAGCCTGGGTATTCGCGCAATTTTAGTGATTTAAATTGCATGGCGCCAGCGCCAATGCGGTGCCAGCTCAATGGTAGCTCATTTACGCAATGACTCCAAGCGAATTTTTGGCACTACTTAGTAGTGAGTGCGTAGTACATTTCACTTCCGCTATTGAGTAAAACGATTTTTGTGTGTCAGGCACGAGTTTGGTGTTATTGGCGCTACTGGAAATTATGACACTGAGCTGATGACGGTAGCGCTGATAGTTCAGCTTTTGAATCAGAGAAAGAATTGATGGCCCGTGTAAATTATTATGGCTTTGGCTATTATTGGCTGTGACTTTGAACTAAATAAATGCTGCGGACATAACAACCGGAGTCATTTTTGAGTTTTATCTTTTAGATTTAATGCACAATTAATATGGGTGTGTTTGAGCAGCCAAATAATAACAGTAGTATTGCTAAAGTGCTGCTTAGTTGATGGAATGTCGCTAATTTCCTAGAGATGATCAATAGATTGTCAACATTTCGTTCAACGAACGCGCGAAATTGTCACATCTGCTCAAAATGTTGCTGAAGAACGTTATATTGTTTTCACACAGAAACTTAATGATCTCATTTCACCTTCTAATGAAATCGTAAATTTTTGCTTTCACACAGAAGTAACTGCTCAATAGTATGAAGGATGAAATGTCAAGCGAATAAAATGACAATGCTATATGACCGACAATCATGGCGGAACGATACAAGGTGGCAGCATGGTGTCATACCTACAAACAAAAAAAATTCCATGTACTTGTAAATTCGATGGACAATGTCACAATCGTATTGCGCCGGAAGTTGATGTATCAAATCAAATAAAAAAGGTTTATAATCAGCTGTTCGATGCGGCCACCTTGTATCGTTCCGCCATGCAGACAATGACATTTACTTTGACAAATGACATTTTTAAGCACTGAACACACCCAAACTAGAAGCGGAAGGCTGCCAACAGAGTTGCATTGTGCTTTTGACTTCATTACGCATTCGATTAGCTACTAATGAAATAATGATAGATTCGAATTTTGTAGGGAAGATTGAGCTCAATAAGCGTCTTAATGTAGAAAACTGCCTTATTATTCATAAGCCGTCTGTGTGAAAACAGTATTATCCGCTGTCATAAAAAGTAACACTGCTGCAGCTCGAACACACCCTATATCGAGAAAGTAACAAATAGACAACTTAGCTTTTTTTACAAATCGCTTGGCTGAGATTTTCATTTGTTGATTTAACTTAAGCTGTTATGCAATATTTTTCAGCCAGCTTATTTTCAAATAGGTAATTTTTCCAATGGCAAAATAAATTACAAAGTTAAACAGCCCTTATAAAATCAGCTATGTTGAGGCGGACAGCATAGCAAAAAGTATGGTGAATTCCTGGTACAGCCGTCCCACAATTTCCACACAGCTTTAGAACTCTACAATGTACCATCTTATATTTAGAGAGTCTTTGGTATAGCCAAAACGGAATCTACATATGATTCTAGGAAAAATTGTTGAAGACACCATAGCTGTAAATCCGATTTCGAGGCCCCGACTTTTGCAAAATAGATATTTTGCCATAAGAATGTAGGGTTTGGCCAAAAAATCTTCATAGCTTCTGATAGAATTATAGGAAAAAAAAATCATGTTGAGCTTGCTTTAAAGGTATTTTACGTACATTTCAGAATATGTATTAATATCTATAGTGTTTTTGAATTTTAGTCGAGATGTCAGGCTTAAATTATGAGAAATTAGCCTAAAATGAACTTTTAACTACTATATTATCATTTTTAAACAAATTTCTTATGGAACATTTTTTAAACCCCCAAACCCCCGTCGCTACGCCCCTGGTTGTACAGGTATAAAGGAATCGAGATAGATGTAGATTTCCATGTATCAAAATCATCAGTATCGAAAAAAATTTGATTGAGCCATGTCTGTCCGTCCGTCCGTCTGTCCGTTAACACGATAACTTGAGTAAATTTTGAGGTATCTTGCCGAAATTTGGTATGTAGGTTCCTGGGCACTCATCTCAGATCGCTATTTAAAATGAACGATATCGGACTATAACCACGCCCACTTTTCGATATCGAAAATTTCGAAAAACCGAAAAAGTGCGATAATCCATTATCAAAGACGGATAAAGCGATGAAACTTGGTAGGGGAGTTGCACTTATGACGCAGAATAGAAAATTAGTAAAATTTTGGACAATGGGCGTGGCACCGGTAAGGGCATAGCTTCTATGTCGATAACTGTTTTCTGTGAAATAGGCGAAATCGGTTAAAGCCACGCTCAGTTTTTATACACAGTCGACCATCTTTTCTTCCGCTCGGCCGTTAACAGCGATACCTTGAGCAAAAATCGATATATCTTTACTAAACTTAGTTCACGTAAAAAATGCCATAATTCTATACCAAATACAAACAAGTAAGGAAAGCTAAGTTCGGTGTAACCGAACATAACATACTCAGTTGAGAGCTATGGAGACAAAATAAGGAAAATCAATCTGGGGTAACCCTGGAATGTGGTTGTATAACATGTGTATCAAATGAAAGGTATTAAAGAGTATTTAAGAGAGAGTAGGCCATAGTTCTATGGATGACGCCATTTAGGGATATCGCCATAAAGGTAGACCCAGGGCTGACTCTAGAATTTGTTTGTACGATATGGGTATCAAATGAAAGGTGTTACTGAGCATTTTAAGAGGGAGTGGGCTTAGGTCTATCGGTGGACGCCTTTTCGAGAGTCCCCCATTAAGGTGGACCAGGGGTGATTCTATAATGTTTGTACGATATGGGCATCAAATGAAAGCTGTTAATGAGTATTTTGAAAAGGAGTGATCCTTAGTTCCATAGGTGGACGCCGTTTCGAGATATCGCCATAAAAGGTGGACCAGGGGTGTCTGTAGAATGTGTTTGTACGATATGGGAATCAAAGAAAGGTGTTACTGAGCATTTTAAGAGGGAGTGGGCATTAGGTCTATAGGTGGACGCCTTTTCGAGATATCGCCATTAGGGTGGGCCAGGGGTGACTCTAGAATGTTTGTACGGTATGGGTATCAAACGAAAGGTGTTACTGAGCATTTTAAGAGGGAGTGGGCATGAGGTCTATAGGTGGACGCCTTGTCGAGATATCGTCATTAGGGTGGGCCAGGGGTGACTCTAGAATGTGTTTGTACGATATGTGCATCAAACGAAAGGTGTTACTGAGCATTTTAAGAGGGAGTGGGCATTAGGTCTATAGGTGGACGCCCTTTCGAGATATCGCCATTAGGGTGGGCCAGGGGTGACTCTAGAATGTTTGTACGATATGGGTATCAAACGAAAGGT
>JARSSU010000600.1:0-21594 GCA_029619165.1 Eurosta solidaginis | reverse complement strand
AACAGTTTAGTGATTCGAACTCAGCAGAAGATTGCAAATAAGGGGAATTTGCAAGTAAATTCGTTACAATTGGTGTCAGAAGAGGAATTGTTGAATAAATTCCAGAGGACAACAAGGACATGGCAAAGTTCGGTGAATTGAAGATCCAGCAACTAAAGAAGGAGTTGGAGAGCCGTGGATTGAATACAAGCGGCGTTAAACTTGAACTTCAGGCACGGCTACGAGAGGCAATGGAAGCAGAAGGAATTGATGTGGAAGAGTATGTCTTTCATCTTGATGGCGAGGAGACAACAAAAATTGAAGAGAAAAACGAAACATCGCAGACGGTTACCAGCACAGACATGAACATGATATTGGCTGCAATATCTGCACAAACATCGACAGTAGCATCAATGTCGTCGCAAATGTCAGAAATGTCGTCACAAATGGCATCACAATTGGAATCGCAGGAGACACGCATAACATCGAAGATTGAAGCACAAGAAACGCGTATGTCAGAAATGTCGACACAGATTACATCCAATATGGCATCCCAACTGGAATCGCAGGAGACACGCATAACATCCAAGATGGAAGAACAAGAGGAGCGCTTATCATTGCAGGTGGCACAAATGTCTTCACAGTTAGAAGCACAGGAAGCAAGGGTAACATCAAAGCTGGAAGCGCAGGATGCAAAAATCGCTCAATTTCAGGCAGAAGTAGATGATTTGAAGGGTCGTATGGAGCAGTTACAATTAAATCGCCCAGCTGTTTCAGCGAGTAATCCAAAGGTAAAAACACCATCCTTTGACGGGTCTGTTCCTTTCCAGGTCTTTAAGCTACAGTTTGAGAAGACCGCAACAGTGAACAACTGGAATGCTGAAGGTAAAGTTGCTGCACTCTTCGTAGCATTGAAAGGACCAGCTGCCGAAATCTTACAGACTATTCCAGAGTACGAACGGAACAGCTATGAAGCACTGATGGCCGCTGTCGAGAGACGTTATGGAAGCGAGCATAGAAAACAGATATTCCAAATTGAGTTGCAAAACCGCCACCAAAGAGCGAATGAGACTTTGCAGGAGTTTGCTTCGGATGTTGAAAGGTTGGCTCATTTGGCAAATGCGGACGCACCCGTGGAATACACTGAAAGGGTAAAAATCAGAGCTTCATAAATGGCATACGAGATGTGGAAACGAAGCGGGCTACATATGCGAATCCAAAACTAGCATTCGCAGAAACGGTGTCACAAGCTCTGCTTCAGGAAACAGCGTCGCTTCTGTGTAAGCCAGTTTTCAAAGCACGCCGTGTGGAAGTAGAAAGGCCAGAGAGGGTAGACACAATTTTGGAAGCACTGAAGGGATCTCAACAGAAGAATGCCGGAGTTATTAAATGTTTCAAGTGCGGCAACCCAGGTCACATTGCACGTCATTGCGATCTTGGTCCTAATAGTTCCAACAATGTGGGTGGCCGTAAACGCAAAGCTGGCGGAAATGAGCAAGAGCGTGTCGAATGTAAAGAACGAAAACTTGCCCCGGCTATTGAATGTCCTGTGATATCTGTGTCGCAAATTGGAAGGAAATCAAGCAGTCTTACCGTCAGAGGGAATGTGGATGGTAAAGAACGTGTACTGACTGTAGATACGGGTGCATCTCATTCCTTGATCCGATCTGACTTGGTCAACAGGAGAGTAAAACCGTTACCTGGAGCAAGGTTGCGTACGGTCACTAGCTAGTATAACCAAGTCCAGGGAGAAGTGATATGTGAAGTCTTGATTGGAAAGGTCACGGTTCTACACAAACTCGTTGTGGCGAAGATCGTTGAAGAAGTCATATTGGGAGTGGACTTCTTGGTTGACCATGACATCAAGATCGATATGCGAGAAGGGTGATGCGTATGAAACCAGGATACCACTTAACTTAGTTTGGGAAAGGGTTCAGAGTATCGAGTACTGGTGGAGAAGACTCGACAAAAACCACGGAAGTCAAAGGCAAAGGTTAATAGGTCGAATGGGCCAAATAAAGCAAAACCAAAAGTACCTGCGAGAGAAACACTGGCATTGACAAAACCTAAAGACGCAGGAAAACGAAGCAACGAATTTCCGAGAAAGAATGCGAGGGTAGTTTCAAGCCGGAGCGCACTACTGTTGTGAAACTGTGGGAACGATACTGATTATGCGAAGCCAATCCGTCAAGCGCAAGCTCTACGAAGTAGTTCATTGGCCAAGCAACAGAGTGCGAGGGAACGATCCAGGATAATGAGTAGTAAGATGAAACGCAGGTACAAGGAGAACAAAAATTCGGAAGGTTTCTTGGAGGGAGATTTGGTACTGTTATACAACCCTCACCGGCGGAAAGGTGTTCCCTCCAAGATTCGGTGCAGTTGGGAAGGCCCGTACAAAGTTGTGAAGAAGATCAGTGATACCATCTATCGCATACAAACCACTGGGAAACCACGGATTAGAAGAGTGGTTCATTTGGAAAGGCTGGCAGCGTATAGATCGAGAGATTTGTCTGATCGGGACGATCAGACTTAGGTGGAGGGCAGTGTAACGAATGTTAGCAGCACTGAGCGATGCTATCGTCTCTAAGCCGATGCTAAGCAGTGACGTGAATTCACATCCATAGATCAATCAATATGTATCTACATAAACGAAACAATAATTGTGTCTACACATATCTACCATGTACGTATACGAGCAGGGAGAGTCAATGCACAAACACATGCATATATCTGAGATACTCCTGAAAGTATGCAATGAGAAAAACTATAAAATCATGCAATTGTAGTTACAGCTGAGAAGTTTGAGAGCTGCTGGACTAGTAGATTGTGGAAGCACCTAGAAGATGCGAACGTTGAAATCCGAGAGTATAAAAGGCGGCAATTGTAGAGGCGCTGGAATTCAGTTTGATTTGAGTTTCGATTAAGACGATATCTAGCGAGCAATAGCAGTATTATTTTGGATAGTAGAGTTTCATTTGAGCTATCAATCAGTTTGGTTATTAGGCAAGCTATTCGTTGCAAAGTTTGAGTGTTATTGTGAAGTACTTTAATAAAGGCCATTTTGCATTATTAAATATTGGAGTTATTTATTCAACAGTTTAGTGATTCGAACTCAGCAGAAGATTGCAAATAAGGGGAATTGCAAGTAAATTCGTTACAATATCATTCATCTGCGCCCATGCGCCGACAGAGGAGAAAGACGATGAGGTGAAAGACACTTTTTATGAACAATTAGAACGCGCATACGAGCGCTGCCCCGTCATGATATAAAAGTCGTGCTTGGCGACTTTAACGCTAGGGTTGGCAAAGAAGATGTTTTTGGCCCTACAGTCGGAAAGTTCAGCCTACACAATGAAACTTCTCCTAACGGACTGAGGCTGATTGACTTTGCCGGTGCTCGAAACATGGTCATATCCAGCACGAGGTTCATGCATAAAAAGATACATCAAGCTACATGGCTGTCTCCTGATCGAAATACTCGCAATCAGATCGATCACGTTGTGATAGACGGGCGGCATGCCTCCAGTGTTTTAGATGTGCGCACGATCCGAGGACCCAACATCGACTCGGACCATTATCTCGTTGCAGCCAAAATACGCACCCGCCTCAACGCGGCTAAAACCAAGGAACAAAAAACACAAGGAAAGCTAGACGTCGAAAAGCTTCAATCACAACAGACTGCCAATGATTTCGCAACTCGACTCTCACACCTGCTCTCTGAGAGCACAACTCATTCTGAAGGAATACAAGAGCAGTGGAGCATATCCCCAAAGCACTTCGTACTGCCGCCGAGGAAAATATTGGCTACCGGCGCACAGTGTTTCGTGTAGAACAAGCTAGCTGGACAAAAACAAAGTCCTTATTCCAAGAAAAGTGTAATGAGAAATGAAAGAAAACAAACAAAATAACGGGATTTTTGCTTTTTTTTGATATTTTTGCTCATATATATTGAGTAATTGAAGTAAGAAGGCAGGAGTGGCCGTAAAATGCATTGATTAATTTGCAAAATTCTTGTTGAATATTAAGATCCATATTTCTTTAAGTGAACACTTTTACATAATTTTTTTTGATGGATTCTAAGCTCGAAAGAAGAAAAGGTATTTTTTCTCTATATTTTTAACTTTAGGGACAAAAAAGTTACATACATCCGCCGACATCCGGGCTAGATTTTACATATGTATGTTATAGTCGCAAGTATTCTCTAATAGTCCAAAGAAAAAACCATTGCGAATTCTTTGCACATCTATTTTTAATTTTTTTTTGTAGATTTAGTTATCTCTACATATCAAATAGGATGTATGTACGTACCAGCTCCGACGAGATATTTGAACCTTTAAAGCTGATCCACAAACGGCAAAGCCAATTCCCTGGTACAGGGAACAAACTCGTAGCCATAAAACATACAAAAATAAACGCGCAAGGTCAACAAGATCACACCAAAAGCAACCTGCCACAACCTACCGCACCAGTCACCAAGGCATAAAAACAGGTATATACAATGGATTGATGAAGATAAAGCAAAACCAGGTTTCGGCAATACCAATGACGGCAACACTGCTCGTAGGTTTTACGAAAATTCTGAGGCTAGTGATGAGATTACGGGATTGGATGTAACGCTCATCAAAAGATTCGACACTCTTCTTCGCGCATTAGCATCTGGGTACAATATAAATATCCAAAAATTTTTAAATTTGCGGTCGAGACTAAAAAACTATACATAGATCTCTATCCATGGTTTATATGCCTGTTACAGTTCATAAATTCTTAGTGCATAGTACTGATATTATAAAATGAAGCCACGAATAGAGACCTTATGAATATGTTGCTTATAACATCGGATCCTTTAGTTAACAGTTTTAGGGAGATACCTAAGAAAAAATTTAAAAGTCTGACTTCAGAAGTCTTAAATTTACTGTCCCCCGATAATGTTGAGGAGTCAATAAATACCCCAGTTGTTTCAAGCTTTCACAGTAGTATTGCTGATGTTCGTGACTATTCCACAAGTGACTCATCCAATGAAAGTGATGATAGCGAATAATAACATAATTATAAAAGATAACCTACCCTATAACTTTTTGTTGGATCGGGTTTTATTTAATTTAAATCTATTGTCTTTTCTACTTTGTATTATACTTTACTTTTAAGTTTTTGTAATAAGTAATTTTCACATAATTAATTTAATTATTTACATTGTTATTATTATTATTGTAATTCACTTTTACATTCCTGACTGGTACTATAAAATAATTTTGTAAAAATTGTAGTGCCAGGATAAATACTCAAATAAATACAAAATATGTATGTACATATGTACAGTCACTCACATAAATAAGTAGACACCCCTTTTTAGATAATTCTTACAATTTTCGCTTTCGCAAATTTATTTTAACTAATTTCCCATAAGAAAATTTTTCACGATCTATAACAAAAACTAAATTACATATATTTAAAAAATTCGACGAATTTTCATAAAACATTTTAATTTTTTTTCCGAATATTTAGAATTTTTTAGAGTATTGAGATTTGTATTCCATTCAATTTAAGTACAATAAAGTAATATTCTTAAGTCCTTTAAATTTTTTTGGATCTATGTCACTTATTCACATGAGTTACTGTATATGAAATAAGCAAATGTATGCATATGAAGTAAAATTTAGACATGTGGCTGAAAAAAATGACGTAGTTGTAATAAATGACTGCATATGAAACGGAAAATCTCATAAAATAATTTTGTCCAGCTAGCTTGTTCTACACGAAACACTGTGCGGCGGCCACGAAAAAAACAACTGGTACGGCGAAGAATGCCGCGTTGCAACCGAAAGAAAAGACGCTGCCTACAGGGCTACGTTAAAAGCGAGCGCGACAAGAGGAGTGTGTGAACGCTATCGTGAGTTGAAAAGGGAAGCGAGACGCCTTTTCAGGAAGAAAAAAGCAGGTGCAGAAAGGCGTGAGTGCGAGGAGCTTGAGCTGCTAGCCACCAGGAATAACGCCCGAAAATTCTGCAAAAAAATACGGCGACAGACGGAAGGTTTTAAGACCGGGGCAAACTCCTGTAGGAATGAAAACGGCGACCTTGTAACTGATGTCCAGAGAGTGCCTACATTATGGAGGGAATATTTCTCTGCTCTCCTAAATGGAGGCAGCAATTCACCGCGCAGAGATGAAGAACCCGATCCCGCAATCGATGATGATGGAATATATGTCCTCCCGCCCGATTATGACGAAGTTAGAATAGCAATAACCAGATTGAAAAACAACAAGGCCGTGGGCGCTGATGGATTGCCTGCGGAGCTATTCAAGTTCGGCGGCGAGGAGTTGGTAAGGCGCATGCAGCAGCTTCTTAGCAAAATATGGGCGGACGAAAGCATGTCCAATGGTTGGAATCTAAGTGTTCTTTGCCCAGTCCACAAGAAGGGGGATACTGCAAAATGCACTAACTATCGTGGAATCAGCCTTCTTAATATCGCATATAAGGTCCTTTCAGGTGTATTGTGCGAAAGATTGAAGCCCACCGTGAACCGGCTGATTGGACCTTATCAGTGCGGCATCAGACCTGGTAAATCTACCATAGACCAGATTTTCACAATGCGTAAGTAAGTAAGATAAAACAAATTATGGTATCTTTTGTACTTTTCTGTGTTTATTCATAAAAAATACAAATATTATATCACGTGGCCTTTCTCAATTCAATAGCACAATAAAACAGCCAAATATTTGATTTGTGCCCATTTCCTGAATGTAGAAGTTTCTACTTATTTGTTATTCACACAAGCCACTAATGCATATATAGCGCCCACAAAACTTATGTTGATTTACTTAATATTTAACAAGCGTCTCCAAAAGTTATAATTTAAAATGAGTTTAAGAAATTATTTCGGGGTCCTGTTGGTCGCGCTTAGCTTTCCTTTCACCTACACGAATGCGCAATTTCGCGTTGGAGGTGGCAGTTCTAGCAGTTCTAGCAGTCCTTTGGTTCCAGAGCATAAACCATATGTGGTGGCAATATATGATGCCAAACAATACATTTGCACTGGATCATTGATCACTTTGGAATACGTGGTTACAGCTGCAAAATGCGTGAGAAAAAATCTACAGGAAAGGATCACAGTTAAAGCTGGTGTAGACAGTGTATATGATGATGGGCATGTTCGCAGTGCGAGTGGTCTAATTGGTATTTGGAAGGATATAGGAATAATTGAGGTGCACCCCGCCTTTAACAGCTTAGATTCTACAGTAGGAAAAATAGAACTTTGCAAAACTACACTAGAACTGGGTATGGAAATGCATGTTAATGGATGGTATTCATTTAGTGATAAAATCTGTTCTACTGTCGAAACTATAGTAAAAAAGGAATGTTGTACTCCTTATATCCATGTGGTAAGGAACAGTTTTACAGGAACGACTTGTGCTATATTTGGTTTACAAGGTTCAGTAGATTCTGGAGCACCGGGCGTTGTGAGAGGAGCTCTTTGTGCTGTGGCAAGATCTTTTTTGAGTAAATCGCAGTCAATGTTATATACAGATTTATCTGTTGAAAGTCCTGCTCGACGCTATATAGAAGAAAAAACGGGATGTTCATAAGTGTTATTATAAATTAAATGCTGTCATAAAATTATGCAGTACTTCTAAATAAATAGTACGGAGAAAAAAATGTTTTCGTTTTTCTTTTCCATGAGGAAATTTACCTAAATTATAATTTTTTGTGCCTTTATACCTATAGCTTTATATTAAGTCGCTTTCATGTTTGTCCCCTCATTTTCATATGAATTTTTGACCCACGGAAGTCTTTTTCGGTAACTTCCGGGTGAGATAGAAACTTGATACTTAGAACATAGTTCAGATCTGAAAGACATTACAATGCATGTGAAAAAAATCTGCTAGGTGGCGCACGGATCGAGATATTTTGGATTTACAAACAAGAATGGACAATTCTTTTATTATTCCACGAAGATTCTAGGAATTCATACACATACAAATACAATGCAATAAAACCCACAAATTGCATCAGTGTTTACATAAACATTTCATGTCAGTTTCGTGACTTCACGGATAGATGGCGGTGTGAGCCGCCACATCTACCACCTTGCAGTGACCAGGCCGGGAGCGAACTTTACTGTTTTTGAGCGCTCATACATATGTCCTAATCGGCTTCACAACTCCTGTGGCATACGAAGCATCGATAAAAATTGCAGGCTTAAGGCGCTCCGTTGAGACTGCAACCTCTTTTTCATCGATTCCTCAACCCCAACAAAACGGTTGGCAATAGCTCTGTCCAATTCGCTCCGGAATTACACATCAAGGCCGCTTTAAATGATCGGTGCCAGCGTTCAATTAAACCATTCGACTGCGGATGGTATGCAGTTGTGTGGATGTGCTTACTACCGAACATTTTGGCTAACGATTTGAATAAATCGGACTCGAATTGTGCTCCTTGGTCAGTAGTTATCGTTTTAGGGCAACCAAAACATGCCACTCAATATGGCCAAAATGCATTTGCCACTGTTTCGGCGGACATGTCCTTCAGTGGTACTGCTTCTGCCCATCGTGAAACACGGTCGATCATCGTCAAGCAGTACCGATAGCCATTAACCAATGGCATGACTACAAGGTCCAAGTGCACGTGATCAAAACGGTTCTCTGGCATATCTATTTTGTTGGGTAGTTGTGAATTATGTCGATGAATTTTGGCCCGCTGACATGGGAGGCAATTACGAGCCCAAAGGTTACATCTTTCCTCATCGATGGCCACACGTATTTTCGTCGCACTTGCTGTAGCGTCGCTCTTCCACTGGAATGAGATAAACCGTGCACTGAAATGAAAACAGAATATCGCAAAGTTTGAGGAATAAAGGCCCTTACGGAACCTGTAGATAGGTCACAACACACGTCAACATTATTGCCAAGCTCAACCTGTTGCAATTTGAGCGAACTCCGAATCTTCATCTTGTGCCTCCTTAATTTTCCCCAAGTTAATCTCCGTCGGCATAGAAATGGCATTAAGACATTGAAACGCGTCGGCAACAATGTTTTCTGAACCAGCGAAGTGTACAATATTGGTCGTGAACTGCGAAATAAAATCTAAATGTCGAAGTTGGCGCGGAGAGGCTTTTTCCGGCTTCTGAGAAAATGCGTACGTCAACGGTTTGTGATCTGTTTTATATTTATATTTATTTATTTAATCAACAAACAAGGTGTTTATAGACTGTTAATATACAAAACTTCAAGTTTACATAACTTACATAAAAAGTATAGCTAACTTTATGACAAGTATCTGATTATCAGGTTTTTAAATGTAAATTTAAAAATAAATAAATGTAAGGCGCGATAACCTCCGAAGAGATCTAAGGCCGTGCTTCTCTTCCAATTTGCGACGTGCTCCTCTTGATTTTTCCCTACAAATTGGCCGGACGGGACCTACATGTTTTATGCCGACTCCGAACGGCATCTGCAAGGCAGATGAGTTTTCACTGAGAGCTTTTCATGGCAGAAATATAATCGGAGCGCTTGCCAGACACTGCCGAGGGGCGACCCCGCTTAGAAAAATTGTCTTCTAATTGAAAAATCTTATTTCTAAAATTTTGATGTTGCTTTGCCCGGGAGTTGAACCCAGGGCATATGGTGTGATAGGCGGAGCACGCTACCATCACACCACGGTGACCGCCAATGTAAATTTACTACAACTAAAATCAAACGCCAAGGAATAGGAATAAGCATTAAATTGAGAAAGTGTCCTCCTAAGGGGACCATTCATTGCATAAACCGTTCTAGCAACATCCATATAAAACAAATCGTTACAACGAAGGATACGACAGGGTACATTAAAACGAATTTTCATGAGGAGGTAAGAACAGTCAATTGAGTCCGAAACGATATCAAAGACAACACACATTGACAACAGAGTTCGCCTGGAGTCTAGTGACATAAGATTTATCAATAAACATCGAGAATGATATGATGGTACAGGGTCTACAAAGTTCATCGACCGCAATGCAAAGCGCATAAAAGCTCTCTGAACAGACTCCAACCTCTTGATATAAACTGCATGAAAAGGTCTCCAAACAAATACCGCATACTCCAACCTCGATCTAACTAAAGATGTTTACAATAGTTTCAGAATATAAGGATCTGAAAATGATAGACAGTTACGGCGGATAAAAGCCAACATCGCGTACGCTTTAGAAACTATATAGCTTATGTGAGTGGTAAAAGTTAGCTTGGTATCAAAATACACACCCAAATCTTTAACTTCAGTTTACTTTTTTAATTGAACGTCTGAGATACTATACGATGTAGGAACTGAACCAGAACCTTTAGCATAAGTGATAAAATGACACTTACCAATATTTAGGAATAGAAGATTACGGACACACCAATGGTATAAGTTTCTATAATAGCGGACCCAAAACGCTGTCCTGAGGGACACCGGAAGTTGGGGCGAATGGGAAAGATGACACATTATCTAGACGAACGACACAACTTCTGTTCTCTAAGTAAGAAAAGAGCCACCTCAGAAACTCAGAGTGAAAGCCCAAGCATTCAAGTTTTACCTGTAGTATTCGATGCGATACCCTATCGAATGCCTTAGAGTAATCAGTATAGACCGCGTCGATTTGGTAGCCCTTTTGAAAGGAATCCAAACAGTCTTCTGTAAAAACAGCCAGATTAGTTATGGTAGACCTACCCTCAACGAAACCGTGCTGCTGAGGACATAGTAGATGTTTCACGGAGAAGTAAATTTTATTCTTAACTATGCACTCAAATAGCTTTGAAACAGTGGTAAGTTTGGATATCGTCCTATAATTTTCAATATCATTTTTGTTACCACCTTTAAGGATAGGCTTAATAAAAGTCAATTTCCATGCATCAATAAAAACTCCGGCATATAGTGACATATTAAATATGTGCCTTAAAGGAACAATCAAAGATGAACAACTTTTCAACAGGACAGCCGAGAGGCCATCTGCGTCAGTTGTGGTTGACATCTTTAGCTGTTCAATACCATTAGCTATGTCCAAGTCACTCAAGCATAGCTTCCCGAATTTGATGGAAGTATCTACAATTTAATAACAAATAATCGTGCCTCCAATATATGCCTGAAATAGCGTATGGCGTCATATATCGCTAGCAGTTCACGATCGTAAGTACTGTAGTTTTTTTCAGTATCGGTGAGTTTACGCGAATAAAATCCAAGAGGACACCATACATTACGAATTCGCTGCTCCAGGGCAGCACCTATAGCGCCGGATGTGATAAAATTACTGCGTTTGCTATACTTCGCTTACAGTTTTCGAAAGCCTCAATTGGCTCTGGGGTCCAATTTACTACCCGCTTGTCATTCTTTTTCAATCCCCGTCTAACTTGGCTAAGAGGGGCTTGAATTTTAGATGCATTTGGAATGCAGCGCCGATAATAATTATTTATACAAAGAAATCTCCCGAGCTCGCTTTTTGTTTGAGGGCGCTTAAAATTAATGATGGAATGAACACGATCCGGCGGAGGACGTATCCCCTCATTGTCGATGGTGTACATACAGCAGTCTTTTGTACATCCTGTTCTGCCATCGGTATCTGGTAATATGCCCGCACCAAATCAATGGTGGAAAACACCGTTTTTCCATACAATCTCTCGGAAAATCGTGAATGTGTGCGACTGAATATCTGTCGGGTACTGTAACAGCATTAAGCTTGCGGTAATCGCCACAAGCTGGCCATCCACCATTTTTCTTAGCCACCATATGCAAGGGACTAGCCCAAGGACTTTTTGATGGTCGGAAAATTCCATGCTCCAACAAAAAATTACTTCTTCTATTGACACCGCCAGTTTTTTCCCTGCAAATCTACGTGGTCGATCAGCTATGGGACTTCTTGTGGTACCGATGAACAACGTTGTGTTGTTTATTGTTGGCACGGTATGTTGTTGGCTATCTCGTTGCGTCAACGAACCTTGCTAACACTCCCCTGAAATCATTACATTCGCTAATGGTAGAAACTGAAAAATCTGTGGCGTTTAGAACAATGCCATCAACTGATAATTTTGTGGTGCCGTCGATTAACCTATTTGGTTGCAAATCAATAAGCAAATTGAATTTAGTTAAAAAGTCTGGTCCAATTATAGCAGTATGGACATCTGCAACAATGAAGGGCCAGTTGAACGGTCGGCGAAGACCTAAATCTACTCTAAGGATATGAGTCCCATAGTCGTCGTCTTATTTGCAGCGTATAATTGCAAAGCATTTATTTTTATACTCAGTTGAGCAGAGCTCGCAGAGTATATTAACTTTGATTGGATAACGGTTGGTTGTACAGGTATAAAGGAATCGAAATAGATATAGACTTCCATATATAAGAATCATCAGGATCGAAAAAAAATTTGATTGAGCCATGTCCGTCCGTCCGTCCGTCCGTTAACACGATAAATTGAGTAAATTTTGAGGTATCTTGATGAAATTTGGTATGTAGGTTCCTGAGCACTCATCTCAGATCGCTATTTAAAATAAAAGATATCGGACTATAACCACGCCCACTTTTTCGATATCGAAAATTTCGAAAAACCGACAAAGTGCGATAATTCATTACCAAAGATGGATAAAGCGATGAAACTTGGTAGGTGAGTTGAACTTATGACACATAATAGAAAATTTGTAAAATTTTGGACAATGGGCGTTGCACCTCCCACTTTTAAAAGAAGGTACCTAATTTAAGTGTTTTGCAAGCTGTCATTTGGCAGTTGTTCAAGATATCATGATGAAACTTGGCAGGAACATTACTCCTATTACTATATGTATGCTTAATAAAAATTAGCAAAATCGGAGAATGACCACGCCTTTTTATTTTTTTATTTTTTTAAAGTCAAATTTTAACAAAAAATTTAATATCTTTACAGTATATAACTAAATTATGTCAACATTCAACTCCAGTAATGATATGGTGCAGCAAAATACAAAAATAAAAGAAAATTTCAAAATGGGCGTGGCTGCGCCCTTTTTCATTTCATTTTTCTAGGATACTTTTAATGCCATAAGTCGAACAAAAATTTACCAATCCTTGTGAAATTTGGTAGGGGCTTAGATTCTAGGGCGATAAATTATTTCTGTGAAAAAGGGCGTAATCGGTTGAAGCCACGCCCTGTTTTTATACACAGTCGACCGTCTGTCCTTCCGCTCGGCCGTTAACACGATAACTTGAGCAAAAATCGATATATCTTTAATAAACTCAGTTCACGTATTTATCTGAACTCACTTTGTATTGGTATAAAAAATGGCCGAAATCCGACTATGACCACGCCCACTTTTTCGATATCGAAAAATGAAAAAAATGCCATAATTCTATACCATATACGAAAAAATGGATGAAACATGGTAATTGGATTGGTTTGTTGACGCAAAATATAACTTTAGAAAAAAACCTTGTAAAATGGGTGTGACACCTACCATATTAAGTAGAAGAAAATGAAAAAGTTCTGCAGGGCGAAATAAAAAACCCTTGAAATCTTGACAGGAATACTGTTTGTGGTGTTACATATATAAATAAATTAGCGGTATCCAACAGATGGCGTTCTGGGTCATCCTGGTCCACATTTTGGTCGATATCTGGAAAACGCCTTCACATATACAACTACCACTCCCTTTTAAAATACCTTTAATTTGATACCCATATCGTACAACAAATTCTAGAGTCAGCCCTGGTCCACCTTTATGGCGATATCCCTAAATGGTGTCCACCTATAGAACTATGACCCACTCCCTCATAAAATACTCTTTAATACCTTTCATTTGATACATATGTCATACAAAAACGTTCCAGGGTTACCCTCGGTTCATTTTCCTACACCGTTATTTTCCCTTTTATTGTCACCATAGCTCTCAATTGAGTATGTAATGTTCGGTTACACCCGAACTTAACCTTCCTTACTTGTTGTTTTTATACTCAGTTGAGCAGAGCTCACAGAGTATATTAAGTTTGATTGGATAACGGTTGGTTGTACATATATAAAGGAATCGAGATAGATATAGACTTCCATATATCAAAATAATCAGGATCGAAAAAAAATTTGATTGAGCCATGTCCGTCCGTCCGTCCGTCCGTTAACACGATAACTTGAGTAAATTTTGAGGTATCTTGATGAAATTTGGTATGTAGGTTCCTGAGCACTCATCTCAGATCGCTATTTAAAATGAACGATATCGGACTATAACCACGCCCACTTTTTCGATATCGAAAATTTCGAAAAACCGAAAAAATGCGATAATTCATTGCCAAAGGCGGTTAAAGCGATGAAACTTGGTAGATGGGTTGACGTTATGACGCAGAATAGAAAACTAGTAAGATTTTGGACAATGGGCGTGGCACCGCCCACTTTTACAAGAAGGTAATTTAAAAGTTTTGCAAGCTGTAATTTGGCAGTCGTTGAAGATATCATGATGAAATTTGGCAGCAACGTTACTACTATTACTATATATGTGCTAAATAAAAATTAGCAAAATTGGATGAAGAACACGCCCACTTTTTAAAAAAAAATTTTTTTAAATTCAAATTTTAACAAAAAAGTTAATATCTTTACTGTATATAAGTAAATTAAGTCAAAATTCAACTCCAGTAATGATATGATGCAACAAAATCCAACAATAAAAGAAAATTTCAAAATGGGCGTGGCTCCGCCCATTTTCATTTAGTTTGTCTAGAATACTTTTAATGCCATAAGTCGAACAAAAATTTACCAATCCTTCTCAAATTTGGTAGGAGCATAGATTCTGTGACGGTAACTGTTCTCTGTGAAAATGGGCGAAATCGGTGGAAGCCACGCCCAGTTTTTATACACAGTCCACCGTCTGTCCTTCCGCTCGGCCGTTAACACAATAACTTGAGCAAAAACCGATATATCTTTACTAAACTTAGCCCACGTACTTATCTGAACTCACTTTATCTTGGTATAAAAAAGGCCGAAATCCGACCATAACCACGCCCACTTTATCGATATCGAAAATTACGAAAAATGAAAAAAATGCCATAATTCTATACCAACTACGAAAAAAGGGATGAAACATGGTAACTGGATTGGTTTATTGACGCAAAATATAACTTTGGAAAAAACTTTGTAAAATGGGTGTGACACCTACCATATAAGTAGAAGAAAATGAAAAAGTTACTACAAGGCGAATCAACAGCCCTTGGAATCTTGGCAGGAATAGCTGTCTAAGTTGTATTGCATATATAAATAAATTAGCAGTACCACGACAGATGATTTCTGGATCACATGGTCCACATTTTGGTCGATATCGCAGAGAACGCCTTCACATATACATCATAAGGGCCACTCGCTTTTAAAAACCCTCATAATACTTTTAATTGATATCCATATCGTACAAACACATTCTAGAATCACCCTGGCCACCCTAATGGCGATATCTCGAAAAGTGCCGTCCACCTATAGACCTAATGCCCACTCCCTCTTAAAATGCTCAGTAAAACCGTTCGTTTGATACCATATCGTACAACATTCTAGAGTCACCCTGGCCACCCTAATGGCGATATCTCGCAAAAGGCGACCACGTATATACCTAATGCTCCACTCCTCTTAAAATGCTCAGTAACACCTTTCGTTTGATACCCATATCGTACAAACATTCTAGAGTCACCCCTGGCCCGCCCTAATGGCGATATCTCGAAAAGGCGTCCACCTATAGACCTAATGCCCACTCCCTCTTAAATGCTCAGTAACACCTTTCGTTTGATACCATATCGTACAAACATTCTAGAGTCACCCCTGGCCCACCCTACATGGCGATATCTCGCAAAGGCGTTCCACATATAGACCTAATGCCCACTCCCTCTTAAAATGCCTCAGTAACACCTTTCGTTGATACCCATATCGTACAAACATTGTAGAGTCACCCTTGGTCCACCTTTATGGCGATATCTCGAAAAGGCGTCCACCTATAGAACTAAAGATTACTCCCTTTTAAAATACTCATTACCACCTTCATTTGATACCCATATCGTCACACAATACACATTACTAGAGTCACTCCTGAGCGCACACCCTAATAGGCGATATCTCGAAAAGGCGGTCTCCACCGATAGACCTAATGATCACTCCCTCTTAAAATGCTCAGTAACACCTTGTTTCGTTTGATACCTCATATCGTACATAAAACATTCTAGAGCACCCTCTGGCCCACCCTAATGGCAGATATTCTCTGAAAGAGGCTGTCCACCTATAGACCTAATGCCCACTCCCTCT
Source organism: Eurosta solidaginis (assembly GCA_029619165.1). Classification (NCBI taxonomy): domain Eukaryota; kingdom Metazoa; phylum Arthropoda; class Insecta; order Diptera; family Tephritidae; genus Eurosta; species Eurosta solidaginis. The sequence goes on along the minus strand of JARSSU010000600.1, from coordinate 5,376 downwards.
TAAAATGCTCAGTAACACCTTTCGTTGATAATCCATATCGTAACAACATTCTAGTCTACCCTTGCGTCCACGTTATGCGATATCTCGAAAGGCGTTTCCACCTACAAAACTAAGGAGTACTCTACTTTCCATTAAATACTCATTTACTGGGATTCTTCATTGCATACCCATATCGTACTCAACAACATTCTAGCGTCAACCCTTTCCCACCCTAATGGCAGATATCTCTGAAAACAAGGCGGCCAACCGTACTAGACTTAATGCCCACTAACCCTCTCTAAAATTGACTCAGTAGCACCTTCGTTTGCAATACCATATCGTACAAACCTTCTAGAGTCACCATTGCGTCCAACTTTATGGCGATATCTCCTGTAAAGGGAGTCCACTATAGAACTAAGGATTACTCCCTGTTTTTAAAATACTCATTACCATACTTTCATTTGATACCCATATCCTACAAACACATCTCAGAGTATCACCCCTCGGCCCTACTCCTAATGGCGATCATCTGTGAAAAGGCGTTTGCACCTATAGCACCTAATGTCCCACTCCCTCTTAAAATGCTCTAGTAACACCTCTTCATTTGATCTCCCATATCGTACAACTCGAGACTAACTGGTCCACCTTCATGGCGATATCTCGAAACGGCGCGACCACCTATGGAACTAAGGATCAATGCTTTTCAAAATATCATTAACAGCCTTCATTGATACCCATAGTACAAAACATATTCTAGAGCAACCCTTGGTCCCGTTTTCTGGCGATATCTCGACAAAAGGCGCACTAACACAAATTTTATTATATTCTCCCTTTCCAAATCCCACCTGCTCTTTTTTTTTTTTCTTCCTTTATTTATCTCCCTCTATTCTGTCCCACAAGACATGTTTTCTTTTATTGAGCTCAACCCCTTTTCCCACCCTAAGCGATAATATCGAAAAAGGCCGTTTCCACCTATAGACCTAATGACCACTTCCCTCTAACAATGTCTAGTAACCACCTTTCGTTTGATACCCATATCGTACAAACATTCTAGAGTCAACCCTTTGGATCATCCCCTTAATGGCGATATCTCGCAAAAGGCTTCCACCTCTTAGACCTAATGCCCACTCCCTCTAAACTATCAGAACACCCCTTTCGTTCCTTGCTACCATATCGTAACAAACACATTCATTAGATTCAACCCTGGCCACATTTGTGGCCCACCTTTTATGGCGATTTCTCGAAGAAAGCGTCACCTATAGATACTAAAGCCCATTTCCCTTTTAAAATACTCTATTACTTTGTATACCTTTCATTTGTATTTTACCCATATCGTATCAATACACATTCCTAGATTAGGTCAGTAGCCTCTTGGTCCACCTTTTTATGGCGAGATCCTCTAAAATGGCGTTTCCATCCATAGAAATATGGGCCTTTAGTTTTTTTTTTTTTTTTTCTCTCTTTATGAAATCTTTTCCTTTTTTTATTATACTTTTTTCATTTCTCATCCTTTGATAAACCACTTGTCATTACAACCACATTCCCATGGGTTACCCTAGGCATTGTTGGTTCCTTTTTACAGGTTGTTGTTATTTCTATTTGCTCCATAGCTCTTCAACTGAGTAGGTAATGTTCTGGTTTACACCCGAACTTATGCTTTTTTTCTTCCTTACTGTTGTATTCTGTACTATTTTGTACGAAGAACTATGGAAAACAACTGATCCGGAATCATAAAAATCTGGATTTATATGTTTATCGAAAAAGCAGATTGCTCATTGACTTCGTTATGTGCCAGTTTGGAGGTAATTTATACGTGCTGCGATTCCAATGCTAAAACTTTGACGACTTTACGCGCTATTTGCACCGAACTTTTGTGAAAATAGCATATTCCTCCTTTGTACACGCTCTTAGTACTACCACTGCTGTTAGGATTGATCGCACTGTCTCCTTTTATTTTATATCATTCCGTTCATTTAAAATAGTTTCATATTTTGTTTCTTTTTTCGTTTTCACTTCTTTCCTTATTTCTTCATTTCAAGATTTCCCTTCTTTTTTTTTATTTTTTTTATTTATATTTTTTTTTTTTTCATTTTTAATTTGTTTTTATACTTCGTTTCAATATCATTTCGTTTTTATTATATCTTTTAACTCAATGCATTTCTTTGCGTTCCATTTTATTTAATTATGCTTTATGTTTAAATTTTCTTTTATTGTTATTTTACATTTTTTAAATTTTTTATTTCATTGGTTTTTTTTTTATTTATGTTTTTATTCCACTTTATTTTATTCTATGTCATTTTGTGTTATATTACTTCATTCCAGTTTCATTTAAGTTATTTCCTCACTTGATTCTTCTTTGTCATTATTATTTAATTTTCATTCACATTTTATTTCATTTCTTCCATTTATTTTTTTATTTCATTGTTATTTCCATATTCATTCCATTCCCCATTTTGTCTATTTTTTTTTCGTTTTTCACTTTTTTTCGGTTTCATTCTTAATTTTCATGCCACTCCATTTCATTTTTATTTATTTTTTTTTTTTGTATTTTGTTAAATCTGTTATTTTTTTACTTACTATATTTATTTTAACCATTTTGGTAATCGGTTCCTACTGATTTTTGTAAGGATCGCCGGTTGTTTGTCGAATCGAGCTCAAGGCATAACAATATTTTTTTTCTCATTTCAGTAAGAATAAAAATTTATTGTATAACACTTTAATAATGATAAAAAAATTATTGTTTAGGCCTTGAGCTCGATTTCGAACCCGCCGATTTATTTTTAATTTATTTTATTTGAAATTCATTTTTCATTTATTTTATTGTATTTTTATTATTATTTTATTTCATTCATTCGTCTATTTATTCCAATTTCATTTCATTTTTTGAGTTCTTTATACTTTAATTTCATTGATCTGGTCTATCGTTTCTTTCCATTTACCACTTATATTACTCATTGGATGGTTTATCTTATTGTCATTTCGAGTTCTGTATTTTATGTTTTGTTCATTTTATTTTTATTTCATTTTCATTCCATTCATTTCGTTAATGTTCATTTAATTCCCATGTCATTTCAATGTATTCTATTAATTTTCAATAATTCTTTCATGCCATTTCCTGGTTCATTATTTCATAATATTCTACTATTAGTTCCATTCATAAGTCATATCATTTTCATTATTATTTTCATCTCTATAGATTTATATGTTTTTTAATTTCAATTTTACCCGTAATCATTCCTGTTTCATTTTCATATAGTTCATTTTTGTTCTTTGTGTTTTTTTTTGCCAATATTCATTTCACGTTTTCATTTACCATTCCGTCTAATTTCATTTATTGGTTTCATTTGTTTTTGTTTCGTTCATGTTAATTTTTTTTCTGTTTCATTTCATTCTTTTCCGTTTTATTTTATTTGTTTTCATCTCACCTTCATTCCATTCATTACATTGAAATTTATTTCTTTAATTCTTTTTAATTCGTTCCCATTCGTCCATGTTTTATGTCATGGCACTTTATTTAAATTTTATTCGATTTCATTTTACTAGTTTATTCATTCAAATATTTTTTACTTTGTATGTCATTCATAAATTTATTTTATTTTGTTGATTAGCACTGAATAAATTTATTTTATTTTGTTTTGTTTCATTTTAATATAATTCAATTTATTTTATGTTATTGCTGTATCGTTTTCAAATTTTATTTGATTTCTTCTGTTGTTATTTATTTAAATTTTTTTTATAAAATTTTAAATTATAAAATATTTTTATATGATTATATTTTGTAAATTAAAAAGAATTAATTAAACAAGTGATTAGAAACATTTTGACATAAAAAAAAGTTAATTAAAAAATTGGGTTAGCTACTTTCATTCCTGCTATTTGAATTTTTGGGAATTAGGGTAAAAGGTGTTTTGGAATATCTTTAAAGGTTTGGTACGTGTCTGTCAACACTACACATTGACGTCAAAGATGCATTGGCACCGAAAAGAAGCAATAGTGCGACAACAGCTAACACGTACACGAAATATCCCATTCACCATGGATAAAAGCCCGACACGGCCTATACAAATTCTCCACTTTGTTGAGCTTTTTCTTGTGCTTACTGTTTTTTTGGTCATTGATTCCAGTTGGTTTACGCTAACCGTTCTTGTGCCACTTCTCCTCCGATCCAACACAATTCATACGGTTTTTAAAAAAAATATAACACCACCGCAATTTTATGGGTGGGTATTTTCCAATCACCGTATGCGCCTAAAAGTATGTGAGACGACAATTTTTAAAAAAAAACGCCCAAAATAAATAGATAAGCTGTCAATAAAAATATTCTTACGGAAATTTGATAAATATTCTGAATTTCTTAGGAAAAAGCGCCTTGTCACCGGATAATACGAGGGGTAAATAATTTTGTAACAATTATTTGTTGTGTGTTTTAGATTAGTAACAACAAATGTTTTTCTCATGTTAGCAGGTTCACGCTGGATGATTCTTCAAGTTTACTTGCGATATGCTGAAGCTATTGGAGACGCATGGTGACATGGGCCTGCAACCAACAGCTGCTATGAACATGTTAAGTATATAGTAAATGAAAGTAAGGTACAATTTACAATTACCATTGTACCTTACGCAGTAGGAAGCTGAAATTTTTGAGCCTCAATTATTTTTTGGGAGGATGGGTGTACTAAATTGCACCCTCTAAATCAGAAGATGTAGCATAGTAATATGTATGATGTATGTACCATGCTGTAAGGCCAGCATATTAGTTTGGATTGAGGGTTTCTTTGTTACACGATATCGTACGACCTTGAAATATTCATGGTTTTGGTTGAAACGTAAAATGTGGACCCGGGTTGGGCTATTATCGAATACAGGCCCAACTTTAGATTAGCAGCATTAAGAGTAGTTTTTTTGCCTTTTTTTTTTTCATTTTAAAATTCCATTTAGTTAATGATTTCTTATTCATCATTTTATTCCGTTTTTTATTTATTTCAGACAGTTCCTTTCATTTTTATTTTTTATTTCGTTTCAAAGAAATGTCTTCATTTAATTTAGTTTTCCTTAAAGGGTTGTCATACAATTCCAGTGTTTTTAGTTTAATTTATCCCGTGTTGACTGAAATTTAATTAATTGTCCAAATGCAAATTCATTGCCTTCCCATTCAGTTCACTTAAATTGCATTTCATTTTCCTTAGATCGTTGCATGTCACTTCGTCCCATTTATTTTAGTTTTGTTTCATTAATTTTCATTTTTACTTGATTTATTTATGCCAGATAGTTTCAGTATCATTATTTTACTTTGTTTTCATTTCCACATTATTATTTAGGGTGTCATTTTCATTTTATATCATTCCGTTCATTCATATTTTTTGGTTGCTATTTTCAATCATTCAATTTCGCTCGTTA
>JARSSU010000599.1:0-23079 GCA_029619165.1 Eurosta solidaginis | reverse complement strand
TTTTCTAAGCGGGGTCGCCACTCGTCAGTGTTTGCAAGCGCTCCGGGGTATTTCTGCCAATGAAAAACTCTCAGTGAAAACTCATCTGCCTTGCAGATGCGCGGCTCGGAGTCGGCTATAAAACATGTTAGGTCCCCTTCCGTCGCATTTGTGAGGGATAAGATGATCATAGGAACACTCGTCTTTAACACGACGCTATAATTGGAAGAGAAGGCTCGGCTAAGATCTCATTCGGAGGTTATCGGCGCCTTATGCGGTATCTGCGCAGGTAAGACCCCTAAGCCAGCAGACAGCTGCGTGATAAAACAACACGACGTACAGCTTCGAACGACTTAAGATAGTTTATATTACATTTAGTGGCACTTTGATCACCACAAATAAAAAATGTAGAGCTGCGTGCCCGCCCGGCTGTTCCGAGAAATGACGAGTGTCTGCTGAGCTTAAGACTCAAGCCATGCAGAACACTTCGTGAAAACACGAGACGTATCGAGCTTTCCGAGCGACTTGAATAGTTTTATTACATCTATTGGCAATTAAAAATTTTTAGTAGCTGCGTCCGTTCCGAAAAGTGAGTGTCTGCTAGGTTAAGACCTCAAGCCAGCGGAACTACGTGAATCACGACGTACAGCTTCCGTACGACTTGAAGTAGTTATATTACATTAACTGGACAGTTATTACTATAAAAAAATCTTATAGATCTGCGTCCGTTTTCCGAGAAGAGTGAGCGTCTGCTACTTAGGCTACACGCCAGCATCCCTTCGTGAAACACGACGTATAGTTTCCGACGACTGAATAGTTTATATACATTTATTGGAGAGAATCAATTTTTACCACAAAACAGATTTATAAGCAGACACTTTCGTGAAAACACGACGTACAGCTTCCGAAGGCACTTGAATAGTTTATATTGTATTTATTGGCAATTTATTACCGCAAAAAATTTCTAGCTGCGTCCGTTCCGAGAAAGTGAGTGTCTGCTAGCTAAACCAAGCAGAGACACTTCATGAAACACGATGATCAGCTTTCCGAATGACTTGACTAGTTTATATACACTTACTGGGCGAATTTATTACTCACAACATTTCTAGCATTTATATGGCAATTTATTACCACCAAACAAATTTATAGTTGCGTCCGGTTCCGAGAACAGTGAGTACTGCGCTAGCTTAAGACTCAAGCCAGCATACACTTCGTGGAAACCACGACGGACAGCTTCCGAACGACTTGAATAGTTTATATTAACATTTATTGGTATTTAATACACAAAAAATTGTATACCGCGTCCGGTCCGAGAAAGAATTGAGTGTCGCTAGGTTGAGGCCCAAGCCAGCACACACTTCGTGCAAACACGACTTACAACGGCTTCCTGAACGACTTAAATAGTCTATATTACATTTATTGCAATGTTATTAGACATCAAAAAAATGTATAGCATTTATTGCAATTTACTACACCACATTTATAGTTGCGTCCGGTTCCGAGAAAGTGGGTATCTGCTAGCTGAAGACTCAAGCCCGCATACACTCTGAAAACACGACGTACAGCTTCCGAACGACTTAAATAGTTTTATATTACATTCACTGGCAATTTCTCCATCAAAAATATATAGCTGCGTCCGTTCCGAGCAGAGTGAGCACCTGCTCGCTTAAGGCTCAAGCCGCAGCAGACACTTCGTGAAACACGACGTACCGCTTCCGACGGATCTTGATGGTGTTATATTGCATTTACTGAGCAATTATTACCGTAAAAATTTATAGCTGCGTCCCGTTTCTCGAAAAGTGAGTGTCGCTAGCTTCAAACACCAGCAGCAGACACTTCATGAAAACGCGATGTGCAGCTTCCGAACGACTTGTATAGTTGATATTACACTTATGGCATATTTATTACCACAAAAACAATTTATAGCATTTATTGGCTAATTTATACCACCAAAAAAATTTATAGTTGCGTCCGGTTCCGAGAAAAGTGGGTATCTGCTAGCTTAAGACTCAAGCCAGCATACACTTTGTGAAAACACGACGTACAGCTTCCGAACGACTAGAATAGTTTATATTACCTTTATTGGAAATTTATTACCACGAAAAAAATTTATAGCTCGTCCGTTCCGAGAAGAGTGGTATCTGCTAGCTTAAGGCTCAAGCCAGCAGACACTTCGTGAAACACGACGTACATGCTTCCGAACGACTTGAATAGTTTTATATTACTATTTATTGGCATTTTGTTACTCCACAAAAAAATGTTATAGCTGCGTCCGCTTCCGAGGAAAGTGAGTGTCTGCTAGCGTAGAACCCAAGCCAGCAGACACTTCGAGAAACACAGACGTACAGATTCCGCACAGACTTAGTAGTTTATATTACATTTATTGACATTCATACCACAAGAAAAATATGGCTGCGTCCGGTTCCGATAAAAGTGAGTGTCTGCTAGGTTAAGACCCAAGCCAGCAGACACTTCGTGAAACACGACGTACAGCTTCCCGAACGACATTAAATAATTTATATATTACATTTATATGCAATTTATTACCACCAAAAAAGTTTATAGCGGCGTGCGGTTCCGAGAAATGATAGTGGCTGCTAGCTTAAGACCGCAAGCTCGAAGATACTTCGGAGAACACGACACCCAGTTCCGATCCGAGCGACTTGAAGAGTTTATTATGTTACATTTATTGGCACTTATTACCACAAAAAAAATTGTATAGCTGCGTCCGGTTCCGAGAAAAGTGAGTGTCGTGCTAGGTTAAGACCCAAGCCAGCAGAAACTTCGTGAAAACACACGTACAGCTTCCGACGACTTAACACGACGTACAGATTCCGAACGACTTTAGTAGTATATTACATTTATTGCACATTCATTACCACAAGAAAAATTTAGAGCTGCGTCCGGTTCCGATAAAAGTGAGTGTCATGCTAGGTTAGACCCAAGCGCCAGCAGACACTTCGTGAAAACACGACGTACAGCGCTCCGAACGACTTAAATCGTTTATATTACATTTATTGGCGAATTTATACCACAAAAAATTATAGCTGCGTCCGGTTACGAGAAAAGTGAGTGACTGCTAGGTTAAGACCCAAGCCACAGACACTTCGAAAAACACGACGTACCGCTTCCGCTTAAAACACAGCAGCAGACACTTCATGAACAACGCTACGTGCAGCTTCCGCACGACCTTGAATAGTTTATATTACACTTATTGGCAATTTAATACCACACAAAAAATTTATAGCATTATGGCAATTTAATACCACCAAAAAAGTTTATAGTTACGTCCGGTCCGATGTAAGTGATATCTGCTAGCTTAAGACTCAGCCAGCATCACACTTCGTGAAAACTACGACGTATAGTTTCGAACGACTTGATAGTTTATCATTTACATTATTGGCACATTTTTACCACACAAAAAGATTTATAGCAGACACTTCGTGAAACACACTGACGTACAGCTTCCGAGACTTGAATAGTTTTATATTGTATTTATATTGGCAATTTTATTACCGCAAAAAAATTTATAGCTGCGTCGGTTCCGAGAAAAGTGAGTGTCTGCTAGCTTAAAACCCAAGCACAGCAGACACTTCAATGAAACACACGATGTCAGCTTCCGAATGACTTGAATAGTTTATATTACACTTACTGGCAATTATTACTCACAAAAAATGATAGCATTATTGGCACTTTATTACCACCAGAAAAAATTTATAGTTGCGTCTCCGGTTCGAGAAAAGTGAGTATCTGCTAGCTTAAGACTCAAGCCCGCATACACTTCGTGAAACACGACGATACAGCTTACGAAAGACTTGAAGTTATATACATTTATTGTATTTAATACCAATACCACGAAAAGACAATTGTATAGCCGCGTCGTTCCGCGAAAATTTAGTGTCTGCTAGGTTGAGAACCCAGCCAGCAGACACGTCGTGAAACACGACGTACCGCTTCCGAACGACTTAATATTCTATATTACATTTATTGGCAATTTATTACTCACAAACAAAATGTATAGCATTTATTGGCAATTTACTACCACCAAAAAAATTTTATCGTTGGCGTCCGGTTCGAGAAAAGTGGGTATCTGCTAGCTGAAGACCAAGCCAGCATACACTTCATGAAAACACGACGTACAGCTTCCGAACGACGTTAAATAGTTTATATACATTATCTGGCACTTTATACGATACAAATATATAGCTGCGTCCGTTTTCGAGAAGAGTGAGTGCCCTGCTGAGCATTAGGCTCAGCCAGCAGACACTTCATGAAACACACGAACGTAACCGCTTCCGAAGGACTTGAATAGTTTATATTGCATTTACTGCAATTAAGACCGCAAAATTATAGCTGCGTCAGTTCGCTAGAAAAGTGAGTGTCTGCTAGCTTAAAACACAAGCAGCAGACAGACACTGTCATGAAACGCGATGTACAGCTTCCGAACGACTTGAAAATAGTTTTATATTACACTTATTGCACTGTTATTACCAAAAAAATTTATAAGCATTTATTGGCAATTTATTACCACCAAAACAATTTATAGTTGCGTCCGGTTCCGCGAAAAGTGGGTATCGCCTAGCTTAAGACTCAAGCCAGCATACACTTCGTGAAGACACGACGTACAGCTTCGAACGACTAGAATAGTTTATATTACATTTAGTGGAATTTATTACCACAAAAAAATTTTATAAGCTGCGTCCGGTTCCGAGAAGAGTGAGTATCTGCTAGCTTAAGGCTCAAGCCGCATTTATAGCTGCGTCCCGGTTCCGAGAAAAGTGAGTGTCTGCTAGCTTAAAACCCAGCAGACAGCAGACACTTCATGAAAACCGATGTCATCCTCCGAATGACTTGAATCGTTTATATTACACTTACTGGCAATTTATATTACTCACACAAAAAATTTATAGCAGTTATTGGCAATTTCAATTACACCCGACAAAAATTATAGCTGCGTCCGGTTCCGAGAAAAGTGGTATCTGCTAGCTTAAGCTCAAGCCAGCATAACTTCGTGAAAACACGACGTACAGCTCCGAACGACTAGAATAGTTTATATACATTTAGTGGAATTTATTACCGCAAAAAATTTTATAGCTGCGTCCGTTCCGAGAAGAGTGAGTACTGCTAGCTTAGGCTCAGCCAGCAGACACTTCGTGAAAACACGACGTACAGCTTCCGAATGACTAAATAGTTTATATTACATAACTGGCAATTTAGTACCATAAAAATATAGCTGCGTCCGTTTTCCGAGAAGAGTGAGTGCTGCTAGCTTAAGGCTCAAGCCGCAGACACTTCGTGAAAACCAACGTACCGCTTCCGAAGGACTTGAATAGTTTATATTGCATTTATTGGCAATTTATTACCGCAAAAAAATGTATAGCTGCGTCCCGTCCTAGAAAGTGAGTGTCTGCTAGCTTAAACACAAGCCAGCAGACACATCATGAAAACGCTGATGTGCAGCTTCCGAACGACTTGAATAGTTTATATTACACTTTGGCAATTTATTACACATAAAAAATTTATAGCTTTATGTCAATTATTACCACAAAAAAAATTTTAAGTTGCGTCCGTGTCCGAGAAAGTGAGTGTCTGCTATCTTAAGACTCAAGCCAGCAGACACTTCGTGAAAACACGACAGTACAGCTTCCGAACGACTTAAATTTTATATACAATTTATTGGTAATTTATAACCACAAAAAATTGTATAGCCGCGTCCGGTTCCGAGAAAAGTGAGTGTCTGCTAGTTAAGACCAAGCCACAGATACTTCGTGAAAACACGACGTACAGCTTCCGAACGACTAAACACGACTACAGCGACGACTTTAGTAGTTTATATTACATTGTTGACAATTCATTACCACAAGAAAAAATTTGTACTGCGTCCGTTTCCGATAAAAGTGGTGCTGCTGGTTAAGACCCAAGCAGCAGACCCTTCGTGAAAACACGACGTACAGCTTCCGAACGACTTAAATAGTTTATATTACATTTATTGGCAATTTATTACCACAAAAAAATTTATAGCTGCGTCCGGTTACGAGAAAAGTGTGTCCTGCTAGTTAAGACCCAAGCCAACGACACTTCGGAAACACGACGTAACGCTTCCGCTTAAACACAGCCAGCAACACTTCATGAAACACACGTGCAGCTTCCGAACGACTTGAATAGTTATATTACACTTATTGGCAATTTAATACCACACAAAAATGTATAGCATTTATTGGCAATTTATTACCACCAAAAAATTTATAGTTACGTCCGGTTCCGATGTAAGTGAATATCTGCTAGCTTAAGACTCAAGCCAGCATACACTTCGTGAAACACGACGTATAGTTTCCGAACGACTTGAATAGTTTATATTACATTTATTGGCAATTTTTACCACAAAAAGATTTATGAGCAGACACTTCGTGAAAACACGACGTACAGCTTCCGAAGGACTTGAAAGTTTATATATGTATTTATTGGCAATTTATTACCGCAAAAAAATTATAGCTGGCGTCCGGTTCCGAGAAAAGTGAGTGTCTGCTAGCTTAAAACCAATCCAGCAAACACTTCATGAAAACGCGATGTTCATCTTCCGAATGACTTGAATAGTTTATATACACTTACTGGCAATTTATTACTCACAAAAAAATTTATAGCATTTATTGGCAATTTATTACCACCAAAAAAATTTATAGTTGCGTCCGGTTCCGAGAAAAGTGAGTATCTGCTAGATTAAGACTCAAGCCAGCAACACTTCGTGAAACACGACGTGCAGCTTCCGAACGACTTGAATAGTTTTATATTACACTTATTGGCTATTTATTACCAAAAAATTATAGCATTTATTGGCAATTTATGACCACATTTTAGTTCGTCCGGTTCCGAGAAAAGTGGGTATCTGCTAGCTTAAGACTCAAGCCAGCAGACACTTCGTGAAAACCGACGTACAGCTTCCGAACGACTTGAATAGTTTATATTACATTTATTGGCAATTTATTACCAAAAAAATTTATAGCATTTATTGGCAATTATTACCACCAAAAAAATTTATAGTTGCGTCCGGTTCCGAGAAAAGTGAGTATCTGATAGCTTAAGACACAGCCAGCATACACTTCATGAAAACGCGATGCGTAGCTTCCGAACGACTGAATTATTACACTTATTGGCAATTTATTACCATTTATAGCATTTATTGGCAATTTATTACCACCAAACAAAATTATAGTTGCGTCCGGTTTCCGAGAAAAGTGGGTATCTGCTAGCTTAAGACTCAAGCCAGCATACACTTCGTGAAAACACGACGTACAGCTTCCGAACGACTAGAATAGTTTATATTACATTTAGTGGAAATTTATTACACAAAAAAAATTTTATAGCGTTATTGGCATTTATTACGCATTTATAGTTGCGTCCGTTCCGAGAAAAGTGGTATCTGCTAGCTTAAGACTCAAGCCAGCAGACACTTCGTGAAAACACGACGTACAGCTTCCGAACGACTTGAATAGTTTATATTACATAACTGGCAATTTATTACCATAAAAAATATATAGCTGCGTCCGTTTCCGAGAAGAGTGAGTGTCTGCTAGCTAAGGCTCAAGCCAGCAGACACTTCGATGAAAACACGACGTACAGCTTCCGAAGGACTTGAATAGTTTATATTGCATTTACTGGCAATTTATTACCGCAAAAAATTTATAGCTGCGTCCCCGGTTCCGAGAAAAGTGAGTGTCTGCTAGCTTAAACACAAGCCAGCAGACACTCATGAAAACCGATGTGCAGCTTCCGAACGACTTGAATAGTTTATGTAACTATGCAATTTATTACCAAAAAAAATTTACTTTATTGGCAATTATTACCACAAAAAAAATTTATAGCTGCGTCCGGTTCCGAGAAAAAGTGAGTGTCTGCTAGCTTAAGACCAAGCCAGCAGACACTTCGTGAAAACACGACGTACAGCTTCCGAACGACTTAAATAGTCTATATTACATAGTGGAATTTATTACCACAAAAAATTTTATAGCTGCGTCAGGTTCCGAGAAAGTGAGTGTCTGCTAGCTTAAGACCAAGCCAGCAGAAACTTCGTGAAAACACGACGTACAGCTTCCGAACACTTGACAACGAATTGCATTTATGTTTATTCGACATTTAGTGAAATTTATTACCACAATTTATAGCTGCGTCCGGTTTCCGAAAGAGTGAGCTATCTGCTAGCTTAAGGCTCAAGCCAGCAGACACTTCGTGAAACACGACGTACAGCTTCCGAACGACTTGAATAGTTTATATTACATTATTGGCAATTTATTACCAAAAAAATGTATAGCTGCGTCCGGTTCCGAGAAAAGTGAGTGTCTGCTAGCTTAAGGCTCAAGCCAGCAGACACTTCGTGAAAACACGACGTACAGCTTCCGAACGACTTGAATAGTTTATATTACATTTATTGGCAATTTATTACCCACAAAAAATTTATAGCTGCGTCCGTTCCGAGAAAAGTGAGTGTCTGCTAGCTTAAGACCCAAGCCAGCAGACACTTCGTGAAAACACGACGTACAGCTTCCGAACGACTTGAAATAGTTTATATTACATTTATTGGCAATTTCATTACCACAAAAAAATTTATAGCTGCGTCCGGTTCCGAGAAAGTGAGTGTCTGCTAGCTTAAGACTCAAGCCAGCAGACACTCGTGAAAACACGACGTACAGCTTCCGAACGACTTGAATAGTTTATATTACATTTATTGGCAATTTATTACCACAAAAAAATTTTATAGCTGCGTCCGGTTCCGAGAAAGAGAGTGTCTGCTAGCTTAAGACCAAGCCAGCAGACACTTCGTGAAAACACGACGTACAGCTTCCGAACGACTAGAATAGTTTATATTACATTATGGCATTTATTACCACAAAAAAATGTATAGCTGCGTCCGGTTCCGAGAAGAGTGAGTGTCTGCTAGCTTAAGACTCAAGCCAGCCAGACACTTCGTGAAAACACGACGTACAGCTTCCGAACGACTAGAATGACGTTTATATACATTTAAGTGGAATTTATTACCACAAAACAAATTGTATAGCTGCGTCCGGTTCCGAGAGAGGTGAGTATCTGCTAGCTTAAGGCTCAAGCCAAGCCAGCAGACACTTCGTGAAACACGACGTACAGCTTCCCGACTGACTAGAATAGTTTATATTACATTAACTGGCAATTATTACCATAAAAATATATAGCTGCGTCCGTTCCGAGAAGAGTGAGTAGTCTGCTAGCTTAAGGCTCAAGCCAGCAGACACTTCGTGGAAAACACGACGTACCGCTTCGAAGACTTGAATAGTTTATATTGCATTTATTGGCAATTTATTACCGCAAAAAAAATGTATAGCTGCGTCCGTCCCTAGAAAAGTGAGTGTCTGCTAGCTTAAAACACAAGCCAGCAGACACATCATGAAAACGCGATGTGCAGCTTCCGACGACTTGAATAGTTTATATTACATTTATTGGCAATTTATTACCACATTTATAGCTGCGTCCGGTTCCGAGAAGAGTGAGTGTCTGCTATCTTAAGACTCAAGCCAGCAGACACTTCGTGAAAACACGACGTACAGCTTCCGAACGACTTAAATAGTTATATTACATTTATTGGTAATTTAATACCACAAAAAATGTATAGCCGCGTCCGGTTCCGTAGAAAAGTGAGTGTCTGCTAGGTTAAGACCCAGCCAGCAGAAACTTCGTGAAAACACGATGTACAGCTTCCGAACGACTTAATACGACGTACAGATTCGACGACTTTAGTAGTTTGTAATACATTTGTTGACAATTATTACCACAAGAAAAAATTTATAGCTGCGTCCGGTTCCGATGAAAGTGAGTAGTCTGCTAGGTTAAGACCCAAGCCAGCAGACACTTCGTGAAAACACGACGTACAGCTTCCGAACGACTTGAATAGTTTATATTACATTATTGGCAATTATTACCACAAAAAAATGTATAGCTGCGTCCGTACGAGAAAGTGAGTGTTGCTAGGTTAAGACCCAAGCCAACAGACACTTCGGAAAACACGACGTAACGCTTCCGCTTAAACACAAGCCAGCAGACACTTCATGAAACACGACGTGCAGCTTCCGAACGACTTGAATAGTTATATTACACTTATTGCAATTTAATACCACACAAAAAATTTATAGCATTTATTGGCAATTTATTACCACAAAAAAATTTATAGTTACGTCCGTTTCCGATGTAGTGAATATCTGCTAGCTTAAGACTCAAGCCAGCATACACTTCGTGAAAACACGACGTATAGTTTCCGAACGACTTGAATAGTTTATATTACATGTATTGGCAATTTTTACCGCAAAAAAGATTTATAGCAGACACTTCGTGAAAACACGACGTACAGCTTCCGAAGGACTTGAATGATTTTATATTGTATTTATTGGCAATTTATTACCGCAAAAAAAATTTATAGCTGCGTCCGGTTCCGAGAAAAGTGAGTGTCTGCTAGCTTAAAACCCAAGCCAGCAGACACTTCATGAAAACACGATGTTCAGCTTCCGAATGACTTGAATAGTTTATATTACACTTACTGGCAATTTATTACTCACAAAAAAAATTTATAGCATTTATTGGCAATTTATTACCACCAAAAAAAATTTATAGTTGCGTCCGGTTCCGAGAAAGTGAGTATCTGCTAGCTTAAGACTCAAGCCAGCATACACTTCGTGAAAACACGACGTACAGCTTCCGAACGACTTGAATAGTTTATATTACATTTATTGTAATTTAATACCACAAAAAAATTGTATAGCCGCGTCCGGTTCCTAGAAAATTGAGTGTCTGCTAGGTTGAGACCCAAGCCAGCAGACACTTCGTGAAAACACGACGTACAGCTTCCGAACGACTTAAATATTCTATATTACATTTATTGGCAATTTATTACCACAAAAAAAATGTATAGCATTATTAGCAATTTACTACCACCAAAAAAATTTATAGTTGCGTCCGGTTCCGAGAAAAGTGGGTATCTGCTAGCTGAAGACTCAAGCCAGCATACACTTCATGAAAACACGACGTACAGCTTCCGAACGACTTAAATAGTTTATATTACATTATCTGGCAATTTATTACCATAAAAATATATAGCTGCGTCCGTTTCCGAGAAGAGTGAGTGCCTGCTAGCTTAAGGCTCAAGCCAGCAGACACTTCAGTGAAAACACGACGTACGCTTCCGAAGGACTTGAATAGTTTATATTGACATTTACTGGCAATTAATACCGCAAAAAATTTATAGCTGCGTCCCGTTCCTAGAAAAGTGAGTGTCTGCTAGCTTAAAACACAAGCCAGCAGACACTTCATGAAAACGCGATGTGCAGCTTCCGAACGACTTGAATAGTTTATGTTAAACTTATTGGCAATTATTACCAAAAAAAATTTATAGCATTATTGGCAATTTATTACCACCAAAAAAAATTTATAGTTGCGTCCGGTTCCGAGAAAGTGGGTATCTGCTAGCTTAAGACTCAGCCAGCATACACTTCGTGAAAACACGACGTACAGCTTCCGAACGACTAGAATAGTTTATATTACATTTAGTGGAAATTTATTACCACAAAAAAAATTTATAGCATTTATTGGATTTATTACCACCAAAAAAATTATAGCTGCGTCCGGTTTCCGAGAAAAGTGGGTATGTGCTAGCGTAAGACTCAAGCCAGCAGACACTTCGTGAAAACACGACGTACAGCTTCCGACGACTTAAATAGTTTATATTACATTAACTGGCAATTTATTACCATAAAAAAATATATAGCTGCGTCCGGTTCCGAGAGAGAGTGAGTGCCTGCTAGCTTAAGGCTCAGCCAGCAAACACTTCATGAAAACACGACGTACGCTTCCGAGGACTTGAATAGTTTATATTGCTTTACTGGCAATTTATTACCGCAAAAAATTTATAGCTGCGTCCCGTTCCTAGAAAAGTGAGTGTCTGCTAGCTTAAAACACAAGCCAGCAGACACTTCATGAAAACGCGACTGTGCAGCTTCCGAACGACTTGAATAGTTTATGTTAAACTTATTGCAATTTATTACCAAAAAAAATTTATAGCATTTATTGGCAATTTATTACCACCAAAAAATTTATAGTTGCGTCCGTTCCGAGAAAAGTGGTATCTGCTAGCTTAAGACCAAGCCAGCATACACTTCGTGAAACACGACGTACAGCTTCCGAACGACTAGAATAGTTTATATTACATTTAGTGGAAATTATTACCACAAAAAAAATTTTATAGCTGCGTCCGGTTCCGAGAAGAGTGAGTATCTGCTAGCTTAAGGCTCAAGCCAGCAGACACTTCGTGAAAACACCGACGTACAGCTTCCGAATGACTAGAATAGTTTATATTACATTAACTGGCAATTTATTACCATAAAAAATATATAGCTGCGTCCGTTTCCGAGAAGAGTGAGTGCCTGCTAGCTTAAGCTCACGCCAGCAGACACTTCGTGAAAACACTGACGTACCGCTTCCGAAGACTTGAATAGTTTATATTGCATTTATTGGCAATTTATTACCGCAAAAAATGTATAGCTGCGTCCCGTCCCTAGAAAGTGAGTGTCTGCTAGCTTAAAACACAAGCCAGCAGACACATCATGAAAACGCGATGTGCAGCTTCCGAACGACTTGAATAGTTTATATTACACTTATTGGCAATTTATTACCACATAAAAAATTTATAGCATTTATGTGCAATTATTACACCAAAAAAATTTATAGTTCGTCCGGTTCCGAGAAAAGTGAGTGTCTGCTAGCTTAAGACTCAAGCCAGCAGACACTTCGTGAAAACACGACGTACAGCTTCCGAACGACTTAATAGTTTATATTACATTTTATTGGCAATTTATTACCACAAAAAAATATAGCTGCGTCCGGTTCCGAGAAATGAGAGCGTCTGCTAGCTTAAGACCCAAGCTAGCAGATACTTCGTGAAAACACGACGTACAGCTTCCGAACGACTAGAATAGTTTATATTACATTCATTGTAATTTATTACCACAAAAATAATTTTATAGCTGCGTCCGGTTCCGAGAAGAGTAGTATCTGCTAGCTTAAGCTCAAGCCAGCAGACACTTCGTGAAACACGACGTACAGCTTCCGAACGACTTGACATTAGTTTATATTACTATTTATTGGCAATTTATTACCACCAAAAAAAATTTATAGCTGCGTCCCGTTCCGAGAAAAGTGAGTGTCTGCTAGCTTAAGACTCAGCCAGCAGACACTTCGTGAAAACACGACGTACAGCTTCCGAACGACTTGAATAGTTTATATTACATTTATTGGCAATTTATTACCACACAAAAATTTATAGCTGCGTCCGGTTCCGAGAAGATGAGTGTCTGCTAGCTTAAGACCCAAGCTGCAGACACTTCGTGAAAACACGACGTACAGCTTCCGAACGACTAGAAAGTTATATTACATTTATTGGCTAATTTATTACCACAAAAAAATATATAGCTGCGTCCGGTTCCGAGAAGAGTGAGTGTCTGCTAGCTTAGAGCTCAAGCCAGCAGACCTTCGTGAAAACACGACGTACCGCTTCCGAATGACTAGAATAGTTTATATATAGCATTTATTGCAATTTATTACCGCAAAAAAATGTATAGCTGCGTCCGTTCCGAGAAAAGTGAGTGTCTGCTAGCTTAAAGACACAAGCCAGCAGACACTCGTGAAACGCGACGTGCAGCTTCCGAACGACTTGAATAGTTTATATTACCTTATTGGCAATTTTTACCACATAAAAAATTATAGCATTATGTGCAGTTTATTACACCAAAAAAATTTATAGTGCGTCCGTTTCCGAAAAGTGAGTGTCTGCTAGCTTAAGACTCAGCCAGCAGACACTTCGTGAAAACACGACGTACAGCTTCCGAACGACGTAAATAGTTTATATACATTTATTGGCTATTATTACACAAAAAAATATATAGCTGCGTCCGGTTCCGAGAAGAGTGAGTATCTGCAAGCTTAAGGCTCAAGCCAGCAGACACTTCGTGAAAAACACGACGTACAGCTTCCGAATGACTAGAATAGTTTATATTACATTACTGGCAATTTATTACCACAAAAAATATATAGCTGCGTCCGTTCCGAGAAGAGTGAGTGCCTGCTACTTAAGGCTCAAGCCAGCAGACACTTCGTGAAAACACGACGTACAGCTTCCGAACGACTAGAATAGTTTTATATTACATTCATTGCAATTTATTACCACAAAAAAATTTATAGCTGCGTCCGTTCCGAGAAGAGTAAGTATCTGCACTTAAGCTCAGCAGCAGAAACTTCGTGAAAACACGAGTACAGCTCGACGCGACTAGTTTATATTACTTTTATGCATTTATTTACACAGATTGCGGTAACTAGACTGACAGACTCGTCGAAAAAACACGTACAGCTTCCGAACGACTTAATAGTTTTATTACATTTATGGCAATTTATTACCACAAAAAAAAATTATAGCTGCGTCCGGTTCCGAGGAAAGTGAGTGTCTGCTAGGTTAAGACCCAGCCAGCAGACACTTCGTGAAAACACGACGTACGCTTCCGAACGACTAAATAGTTTATATACATTAACTGGCAATTTATTACTATATTTATAGCTGTTCGTATACACGGGTCCGAGAAGATGGTGTCTGCTAGCTTAAGGCTCAAGCCAGCAGACACTTCGTGAAAACACGAAGTACAGTTTCCGAACGACTTGAATAGTTTATATTACTTACTGCAATTGATTACACACAAAAAAATGTATAGCTACTTTCGTTCCGAGAAAGTGAGTGTCTGCTAGGTAAGACCCAAGCCGAGAAGACACTTCGTACAAACACGATGTAACGTTCCGAAGGACTTGAATAGTTTATATTCACTTTATTGGCAATTATTACCGCAAAAAAATGTATAGCTGCGTCCGGTTCGGAGAACACTGAGTGTCTTGCTAGCTTTAAAAACACGAGCCAGGCAGACAATTCATGAAAACACGAGTGCAGCTACGAACGACTTGAATAGTGTATATACACATATGGCAATTATTACCACAAACAAAATTCGATAACATTTATTGGCAATTTATTACACCAAAAAAATGTATAGCTGCGTCCGTTCAGAGAAATTGAGTGTTCTGCTAGGTTGAGACCCAAGCAGCAGACACTTCGTGAAAACACGACGTACAGCTTCGACGACTTAAATGAGTCTAGATTACATTATTGGCATGTTTTGTTTTATGGCCTATGATAAATCATTCAAGGTTCGAATCGAGCTCAAGGCAGAACAATAATAATGATATATGTTCTTTTTTAATTTTTCTAATTTGAAAATTGTATTTGTTTTGGATAGTAAGTAGAAAATTTTCAGCCAACCTGCTACTGCGCAGATAGACCATTCGAAGGGTGCTAAGCCTTCATCATCAGTACGCTTTAGCTGCGCGTAACCATCTAGCAGATACTTCGTGAAACACGACGTACAGCTTCCGAACGACTTGAATAGTTTATATTACATTATGCAATTTATTACATATGTATAGCTGCGTCGTTCGAGAAGAGTGAGTGTATGTAGCTAAGGCTCAGCCAGCAGACACTTCGTGAAAACACGACGTACAGCTTCCGAACGACTTGAATAGTTTATATTACATTTATTGGCAATTATTACCACAAAAAAATTTATAGCTGCGTCCGGTTCCGAGAAAAGTGAGTGTCTGCTAGCTTAAGACCCAAGCCAGCAGACACTTCGTGAAAACACGACGTACAGCTTCCGAACGACTTGAATAGTTTATATTACATTTATTGGCAATTTATTACCACAAAAAAATGTTATAGCTGCGTCCGGTTCCGAGAAAGTGAGTATCTGCTAGCTTAAGACTCAAGCCAGCAGACACTTCGTGAAAACACGACGTACAGCTTCCGAACGACTTGAATAGTTTTATATTACATTTATTGGCAATTTATTACCACAAAAAAAATGTATAGCTGCGTCCGGTTCCGAGAAAGTGAGTGTCTGCTAGCTTAAGACCCAAGCCAGCAGACACTTCGTGAAAACACGACGTACAGCTTCCGAACGACTTGAATAGTTTATATTACATTTATTGGCAATTTATTACCACAAAAAAATGTATAGCTGCGTCCGGTTCCGAGAAAGTGAGTGTCTGCTAGCTTAAGACCCAAGCCAGCAGACACTTCGTGAAAAACGACGTACAGCTTCCGAACGACTTGAATAGTTTATATTACATTTATTGGCAATTTATTACCACAAAAAAATTTATAGCTGCGTCCGGTTCCGAGAAAAGTGAGTGTCTGCTAGCTTAAGACTCAAGCCAGCAGACACTTCGTGAAAACACGACGTACAGCTTCCGAACGACTTGAATAGTTTATATTACATTTATTGGCAATTTATTACCACAAAAAAAATTTATAGCTGCGTCCGGTTCCGAGAAAAGTGAGTGTCTGCTAGCTTAAGGCTCAAGCCAGCAGACACTTCGTGAAAACACGACGTACAGCTTCCGAACGACTTGAATAGTTTATATTACATTACTGGCAATTTATTACCATAAAAAAATTTTATAGCTGCGTCCGGTTCCGAGAAAAGTGAGTGTCTGCTAGCTAAGACTCAAGCCAGCAGACACTTCGTGAAAACACGACGTACAGCTTCCGAACGACTTGAATAGTTTATATTACATTTATTGGAAATTTATTACCACAAAAAAAATTTATAGCTGCGTCCGGTTCCGAGAAAAGTGAGTGTCTGCTAGCTTAAGACTCAAGCCAGCAGACACTTCGTGAAAACACGACGTACAGCTTCCGAACGACCTGAATAGTTTATATTACATTTATTGGCAATTATTACCGCAAAAAAATGTATAGCTGCGTCCGGTTCCGAGAAAACTGAGTGTCTGCTAGCTTAAAACACAAGCCAGCAGACACTTCGTGAAAACACGATGTGCAGCTTCCGAACGACTTGAATAGTTTTATATTACACTTATGGCAATTTATTACCACAAAAAAATTTATAGCATTTATTGGCAATTTATTACCACCAAAAAAATTTATAGTTACGTCCGGTTCCGATGTAGTGAATATCTGCTAGCTTAAGACTCAAGCCAGCATACACTTCGTGAAAACACGACGTATAGTTTCCGAACGACTTGAATAGTTTATATTACATTTATTGGCAATTTTTACCACAAAAAAGATTATATGCAGACACTTCGTGAAAACACGATGTAACAGCTTCGAAGGACTTGAATAGTTTATATTGCATTTATTGGCAATTTATTACCGCAAAAAAATGTATAGCTGCGTCCGGTTCCGAGAAAAGTGAGTGTCTGCTAGCTTAAGACCCAAGCCAGCAGACACTTCATGAAAACACGATGTGCAGCTTCCGACGACTTGAATAGTTTTATATTACCTTATGGCATTTATACCACAAAAAATGATAGCATTTATTGCAATTTATTACCACCAAAAAAAATTATAGTTGCGTCCGGTTCCGAGAAAAGTGAGTATCTGCTAGCTAAGACTCAAGCCAGCAGACACTTAGTGAAAACACGACGTACAGCTTCCGAACGACTTGAATAGTTTATATTACATTTATTGGCAATTTATTACACACAAAAAATTGTATAGCGCGCGTCCGGTTCCGAGAAAGTGAGTGTCTGCTAGCTTAAGACCCAGCCAGCAGACACTTCGTGAAAACACGACGTACAGCTTCCGAACGACTTGAATAGTTTATATTACATTATTGGCAATATATTACCACAACAAAAAAAATTTATAGCTGCGTCCGGTTCCGAGAAAAGTGAGTGTCTGCTAGCTTAAGACTCAAGCCAGCAGACACTTCGTGAAAACACGACGTACAGCTTCCGAACGACTTGAATAGTTTATATTACATTTATTGGCAATTTATTACCACAAAAAAAATGTATAGCTGCGTCCGGTTCCGAGAAAAGTGAGTGTCTGCTAGCTTAAGACTCAAGCAGCAGACACTTCGTGAAAACACGACGTACAGCTTCCGAACGACTTGAATAGTTTATATTACATTTATTGGCAATTTATTACCACAAAAAAAATTTATAGCTGCGTCCGGTTCCGAGAAAAGTGAGTGTCTGCTAGCTCAAGACTCAAGCCAGCAGACACTTCGTGAAAACACGACGTACAGCTTCCGAACGACTTGAATAGTTTATATTACATTTATTGGCAATTTATTACCACAAAAAAAATTTATAGCTGCGTCCGGTTCCGAGAAAAGTGAGTGTCTGCTAGCTAAGACTCAAGCAGCAGACACTTCGTGAAAACAGACGTACAGCTTCCGAACGACTTGAATAGTTTATATTACATTTATTGGCAATTTATTACCACAAAAAAATGTATAGCTGCGTCCGGTTCCGAGAAAAGTGAGTGTCTGCTAGCTTAAGACTCAAGCCAGCAGACACTTCGTGAAAACACGACGTACAGCTTCCGAACGACTTGAATAGTTTATATTACATTTATTGGCAATTTATTACCACAAAAAAAATGTATAGCTGCGTCCGGTTCCGAGAAAAGTGAGTGTCTGCTAGCTCAAGACTCAAGCCAGCAGACACTTCGTGAAAACACGACGTACAGCTTCCGAACGACTTGAATAGTTTATATTACATTATTGGCAATTTATTACCACAAAAAAAATTTATAGCTGCGTCCGGTTCCGAGAAAGTGAGTGTCTGCTAGCTTAAGACTCAAGCCAGCAGACACTTCGTGAAAACACGACGTACAGCTTCCGACGACTTGAATAGTTTATATTACATTTATTGGAATTTATTACCACAAAAAAATTTATAGCTGCGTCCGGTTCCGAGAAAAGTGAGCGTCTGCTAGCTTAAGACTCAAGCCAGCAGACACTTCGTGAAAACACGACGTACAGCTTCCGAACGACTGAATAGTTATATTGCATTATTGGCAATTTATTACCACAAAAAATTTATAGCTGCGTCCGGTTCCGAGAAAAGTGAGTGTCTGCTAGCTCAAGACTCAGGCCAGCAGACACTTCGTGAAAACACGACGTACAGCTTCCGAACGACTTGAATATTTATATTACATTTTATTGGCAATTTATTACCACATATTATAGCTGACGTCGGTTCCGAGAAAAGTGAGTGTCTGCTAGCTTAAGACACAAGCCAGCAGACACTTCGTGAAACACGACGTACAGCTTCCGAACGACTTGAATAGTTTATATTACATTATTGGCAATATTTACCACAAAAAAATTTATAGCTGCGTCGGTTCCGAGAAAAGTGAGTGTCTGCTAGCTTAGAACAAGCAGACACTTCGTGAAAAACACGACAGCTTCCGAACGACTTGAATAGTTTATATTACATTTATTGGCAATTATATTACCACAAAAAATTTATAGCTGCGTCCGGTTCCGAGAAAAGTGAGTGTCTGCTAGCTTAAGACTCAAGCCAGCAGACACTTCGTGAAACACGACGTACAGCTTCCGAACGACTTGAATAGATTTATATTACATTTATTGCAATTTATTACCACAAAAAAAATTTATAGCTGCGTCCGGTTCGAGAAAAGTGAGTGTCTGCTAGCTTAAGACTCAAGCCAGCAGACACTTTGTGAAAACACGACGTACAGCTTCCGAACGACTTGAATAGTTTATATTACATTTATTGGCAATTTATTACCACAAAAAAAATGTATAGCTGCGTCTCGGTTCCGAGAAAAGTGAGTATCTGCTAGCTTAAGACTCAAGCCAGCATACACTTCGTGAAACAGCGACGTACAGCTTCCGAAACGACTTGAATAGTTTTATATTACATTTATTGCAATTTATTACCACAAAAAAAATGTATAGCTGCGTCCGGTTCCGAGAAAAGTGAGTGTCTGCTAGCTTAAAGACACAAGCCAGCAGACACTTCTTGAAAACAGACGTGCAGCTTCCGACGACTTGAATAGTTTTATATTACATTTATTGGCAATTTATACCACAAAAAAATGAAAATTTATTCACAAAAAAAATTTATAGCTGCGTCCGTTCCGAGAAAAGTGAGTATCTGCTAGCTTAGACTCAAGCCAGCAGACACTTCGTGAAACACAACGACGTGCAGCTGCCGAACGACTTGAATAGTTTATATTACATTTATTGGCAATTTATTACCACAAAAAAAATTTATAGCTGCGTCCGGTTCCGAGAAAAGTGAGTGTCTGCTAGCTTAAGACTCAAGCCAGCAGACACTTTCGTGAAAACACGACGTACAGCTTCCGAACGACTTGAATAGTTTATATTACATTTATTGGAATTTATTACCACAAAAAAAATGTTATAGCTGCGTCCGGTTCCGAGAAAAGTGAGTGTCTGACTAGCTCAAGACTCAGCCCAGCAGACACTTCGTGAAAACACGACGTACAGCTTCCGAACGACTTGAATAGTTTATATTACATTTATTGGCAATATATTACCACAAAAAAAATTTATAGCTGCGTCCGTTTCCGAGAAAAGTGAGTGTCTGCTAGCTAAGACTCAAGCCAGCAGACACTTCGTGAAAACACAACGTACAGCTTCCGAACGACTTGAATAGTTTATATTACATTTATTGGCAATATTTATTACCACAAAAAAATTTAAAGCTGCGTCCGGTTCCGAGAGTGAGTGTCTGCTAGCTCAGACCCAAGCCAGCAGACACTTCGTGAAAAACACGAGTACAGCTTCGAACGACTTGAATAGTTTATATTACATTTACTGGCAATTTATTACCACATTATAGCTGCGTCGGTTCCGAGAAAAGTGAGTGTCTGCTAGCTCAAGACTCAAGCAGCAGACACTCGTGAAAACACGACGTACAGCTTCCGAACGACTTGATAGTTTTATATTACATTTATTGGCAATTTATTACCACAAAAAAATGTATAGCTGCGTCCGGTTCCGAGAAAAGTGAGTGTCTGCTAGGTTAAGACCCAAGCCAACAACACTTCGTGAAAACACGATGTAACGCTCCGAAGGACTTGAATATTTTATATTGCATTTACTGGCAATTTATTACCGCAAAAGAAATTTATAGCTGCGTCCCGTCCTAGAAAAGTGAGTGTCTGCTAGCTAAACACAAGCCAGCAGAACTTTTATGAAAACGCGATGTGCAGCTTCCGAACGACTTGAATTGTTATATTAACTTATTGGACAATTTATACACAAAAAAAATTTATAGCATTTGTTGGCAATTTATTACCACTAAAACAAAATTTATAGTAGCGTCGGTTCCGAGAAAGTGAGTAGCTGCTAGCTTAAGACTCAGCAGCATACACTTCGAGAAAACACGACGTACAGCTGCCGAACGACATTGAATAGTCATAATACATTATTGGCAATTATTTTGTTGTTTACGGCTTTGAATATAACTTTTTAAATATAAACGAGCTCTAGGCCTAATATTGTATATTCTGATAAAATACAATCGTGAATTTTTGATATACAATTATTTATTTATTTGTCGATATTTCGACTTAGTCTGAGTCATCATCGGATTTTTGAATGCAATATGTCGACATATGCATTCAAAAATTCCTGATGATGACTCAGACGAATCGAATATCGACAAATAAATAACATAATTGTATATCAAAAATTCCGTATTGTGTTTTATCAAGAATATACAAATATTAGGCTAGCTCGTTTATATTTAAAAATTTATTTGCATTTATTACAACAAAAAAGATTTATAGCTGCTTCCGGTTCCGAGAAAGTGAGTGTCTGCTAGGTTAAGACCCAAGCCACCAGACACTTCGTGAAACACGATGTACAGTTTCCGAAGACTTGAATAGTTTATATGCATTATTGGCAATTTATTACGCACATGTATAGCTGCGTCCGGTCCGAAGAAAAGCGAGTGTCTGCTAGCTTAAACCCAAGCCCAGCAGACACTCAGTGAAAACACGATGTGCAGCTTCCGAACGACTTGAATAGTTTATATTTCACTTATTGGCAATTTATTACCACAAGAAAAGTTATAGCTTTAGTGGCAATTTATTACCACCAAAAAAATTTATAGTTGTGTCCAGTTCCGAGAAAGTGAGTATCTGCTAGATTAAGACTCAAGCCAGCATACACTTCGTGAAACCACGACGTACAGCGTCGACGACTTGAATAGTTTATATACATTTAGTGGTAATATTACCACAAAAAATGTATACCGGTCCGGTTCCGAGAAATTGAGTGTCTGTAGGTTGAGACCCCAGCCAGCCGACACTTTTCGCTGAAAACACGAGTACAGCTTCCGAACGAGTTGAATAGTTTATATACATTTATTGGCAATTTATTACCACAAAAAAAATTTATAACTGCGTCGGTTTCGAGGAATAGTGCGTGTCTGCTAGCTAAACACTCAAGCCAGAAGACACTTCGCGAAAAGCAAAGTGCAGCTTCGAACGACTGAATAGTTTATAATTACCTTTATTGGCAAATTAATACCACAAAAAAAATTTTATAGCCGCGTCGGTTCGAGAAGAAGTGAGTGTCTGCTAGGCTAAGACCCAAGCCACAGACCTTCGTGAAAACACGATGTACAGCTTCCGAACGACTGAATATGTTATATTACATTTATTGGCAATTTATACCACATAGTTGTTGTAGCGAAAAGGTTGCTCCCCGAAGGCCTTGGGAGTGTTATCGATGTGATGGTCCTTTGCCGGATACAGGATCCGGTACGAAGGGTTGCGCTACACAGCCTTTGAATCTGGCATTGTAGTCACCTCTTACGACAGTAAACCTACGCGAGTATATTCTGACTAACATCGCTGCAGCATTGTTAGTATCGTGTTGCGTCGGTCCGAGAAAAGTGAGTGTGTTGCTGCTAAAGACGTCAAGCCAGAAGACCTTCGTGAAAAACGACGTACAGCTTCTGACGACTTGCAGAGTTATATTACATTTACTGGCAATTTACTACACAAAACAATGTATAGCTGCGTCCGTTCGATGAAAGAGTGAGTGTCTGCTGCTTAAAAACCAAGCCAGCAGACCTTCATGAAAACACGATGTGCAAAAAAGAGCGCTGCCGAACGACACTTGAATAGTTTATATTACACTTATTGGCAACTTATACCACATTTATAGCATTTAGTGC
>JARSSU010000597.1:0-17367 GCA_029619165.1 Eurosta solidaginis | reverse complement strand
ATATAGGTATCAAATGAAAGGTGTTGATAATTAATTTTATATAAGGGGTGGGGCTTAGTTCTATATGTTGGAGCACCTTTTCTACGATCATCTGGTCCGTAAAGGTGGGCGCTAGAGGTGACTCTAGAAATTTATTTGTGGCGATATGGGTATATCAAATGAAAAGGTGTGTATAAGTATTATTAAAGACAGAGTGGGGCTGTGCTTAGTTCTATAGGTGGAGCGCCTTTTCGAGATATGCGCCTATAAAGGTGGATGCCAGTGGGTGGACTCTAGAATTTGTTGTGGGCGATGATGGGTGTCATCTGTGCGAAAGTGATAATGAGGTATTTTAAAAGGGTAGTGGGCCTTAGTTGCTATAGCTGGACAAACACCTTTTTGGGCGAGATGACTCGCATAAGGTGGCAGCTGGTGACTGCTAGGAATTTATTTGAGCGATATGGGTATCAATGAAAGGTGTGAATCAAGTAATTTTAAAAGAGATTGGACCTTAGTTCTAATAGGTGGACGTCCTTTTCGAGTGTTATTATCACATAATAGGGGGACCAGAGGGACTCTAAGACTTTGTTGTTATAGCGATATGGGTATCAAATGAAAGGGTTAATATAGTATTTTAAATAGGGAGTGGGCCTTGAGTTCTGATAGGTGGACACTTTTCTAGATATCGGCCATGAAAAGTGTGGACCAGGGGTGATCCTCTAGAATTTATTTGTGGGCGATATGGGTATACAAATGAAAGTGTGAATAAGTATTTAAATGAGAGTGGCCTTAGTTCTATAGTTGGACTGCCTTTTCGATGATATCGCCCATAAAGGTGGACTCCAGCGGGTGACTCTTTAGAATTTGTGGTGCGATATAGGGATGTCAACGGAAAGTGATTAATGAGTATTTAAAAGGAGTGGCCTTAGTTCTATATAGGTGACGCCTTTCAGGAGTCGTCCATAAATGGGGTTGACGCAGGGTGACTCTGTAAGAGGTGCTTTGTACGATATGGATATCAAATTAAAGGTATTAATGAGGTTTTAAAGCGAGTGCCCTTAGATGTATAATTTGAAGGCGTTCTCAGATATCGACAAAATGTGACCAGGTGACCCAGAAAACATCTGTCTATACTCTAATTTATTATATATGCAATACCACTAACATTAATCCTTCCAAGATTCCAAAGGCTTTTGATTTCGCCCTGCAAACTTTTCATTTTCTCTACTTATAAGTAGTGTCACAGCCATTTTACAAAGTTTTTACAAGTTATATTTTGCGTCAATAAACCAATCCAATACCATGTTCCATCCTTTTTCTTATTTGTTATAGATTATTGCATTTTTTTTTCTTCGTAATTTCCGATATCAAAAGGCGTGGATATGCAACGCGATTTTGGCCCATTTTTCGCAGAACAGTTATCGTTCCCTAGAATCCAGCCTCTACTTCAATTTCACAAGGTTGGTATAATTTTTGTTCGTACTTATGCATAGAGAGTATCTAGAGCAAATTAAATGAATTTCAAAATGGGCGTGGCTCACGCCCTTTTTATTTGTTTTGCAATTTTTGCTGGGCAAGCACATATCATTACTGGAGTTGAATGTTGACATAAATTTTGGTTAATTTTTTGTTAAATTGATGGTAAATTTTTGCTCTGACGTTATGCCATTAAAGAAAGTAGTCTAGACAAATTAACGAGAAAGGGAGGAGCCACGCCCTATTTTTAAATTTTCTTTATTTTTTGTATTTTGTTGCACCATATCATTACTGGAGTTGAATCTAAGACATAGATTTATATACTTGTAAAGATATTAAATTTTTTTGTAAACATTTTTACTTTTAAAATTTTTTGAGGAACGTCCCTGACAATTCATCATGATCTTCAACGACTGCCAAATTACACCATGCAAAACTTTTAATTACCTTCTTTTAAAAGTGGGCGGTGCCACCCCATTGTCCAAAATTTACTAATTTTCTATTCTACGTCATAAGTTCAACTCATCTACCAGTTTCGTCGCTTTATCGGTCTTTTGAATGAATTAAGCACTTTCGTTTTTAAAATTTTCGATATCGAAAAAGTGGGCGTGGGTATAGTCCGATATCGTTCATTTTAAATAGCGATCTGAGATGAGTGCTCAGGACCTACATACCAAATTTCATAAGATACCTCAATTTACTCAAGTTATCGTGTTAACGGACGGACGGACGGACGGACGGACATGGCTCATCAAATTTTTTTCGATCCTGATTATTTTGATATATGGAAGTCTATATCTATCTCGATTCCTTTATATATTACAACCAACCGTTATCCAATCAAACTTAATATACTCTGTGAGCTCTGCTCTCCGCATTACAAATAGCTACATTTTTGAGTCATGGGTTGCCATATATCGAGTTGCATGAGATATATGCCGATCTGGTTACCAAACGAAAAATATTTCACTCCCTCATTACATTAGGGACAGATTTGAGTAGTTCCAATTAAAAAAAATTGCATGAGATATACCGCTCTGGATATCAAACGATAGGTATTTCACTCCGCATGACAATAGGGATATTTTGAGTAGGGTGCCACCTATCGAATTAAAAAAATTGCATGTGAGATTGCCGATATGATATCAACCGATAGTATTTCACTCGCATTCCAATAGGACGTTTTTGAGTAGGATGCCCCGATGGAAATAAAAAATCGCATGAGATAGCGATATGTGTATCAAAGAAAGGTATTTCACGCCGCATTACATAGGAGCATCTTGAGTAGGTTGGCATTTACGCCGCCACGTATTCGAAATACAAAAATTGCATGAGTTATGCCGATATGTATCAACGAAAAGGTATTTCACTCCGCACTTACAATAGGACATTTTGCGTAGGGTTGCATTAGGTTGCAACCTGTTCGATTATTAAAGATGTATGATAGCCTATGTGGGTATCAAACGAAAGTATTTCACTCTGCATTACAATAGTGACATTTTGAGTAGGTGGCCACCTATTGGAAATTCAAAAAACATTGCATGAGATATGCGATATTTGTATCAAACGAAAGGTATTTCTCTCCGGATACAATAAGGACATTTTGAGTAGGGTTTGGCGATTAGGTTGCCACCTATTCGAAATAAAAAAAATCGCATGAGATATGCCGATATGGGTATCAAACGAAGGTATTTCACTCCGCATACAATAGGTTATTTTTGATACGGTTGCCATTTAGTGTTGCCAGCTATTCGAAATAAAAAAATTGCATGAGATATGCCGATATGGTTATCAACGAAAGGTATTTCACTCCGCATTACATAGGGACATTTTTGAGTAGGGTGCCATTAGGGTTGCAACCTATTCGAAATTTAAAAAAATTGCATGTTCTGCCTCTATGGGTATCAAACGAAAGGTATTTCACTCTGCGTTACAATAGTGACATTTTTGAGTAGGTGGCCACTATTCGAAATTCAAAAAATTGCATGAGATATGTGATATGGTATCAACGAAAGATATTCACTTCGCATTACAATAGGGACATTTTTAGTAGGGTGCGGTTTAGGATTGCCACCGATTCGAAATAAAAAAAATTGCATGAGATATGCCGATATGGTATATAACGAAAGTATTTCCTCCGCATTACAATAGGGGCATCTTGAGTAGGGTTGCCATTTAGGGTTGCCACCTATTTGAAATATGCATGAGATATGCCGAAATTTGTATCAAACGAAAGGTATTTCTCTCCGCATTACAATAGGACATTTTTGAGTAGGTTGTGCATTTGGGGTTGCCACCTATTCGAAATATAAAAAAATTGCATGATATATGCAATGAAATATATCCGATATGGGTATCTAACGAAAGGTATTTCACTTCGCATTACAATAGGGACATCTTTGAATGGGGTTGTCATTTAGGGTTGCACCTATTCGAAATAAAAATGCATGAGGATATGCCGATATGGTTATCAAACGAAAGGTATTTCACTCCGCATTACAATAGGGATATTTTTGAGTATGGTGCTATTTGGGTTGCAACCTATTCGAAATTTAAAAAACATTGCATGTTATGCCTATATGGGGTATCAAACGACAGTATTTCACTCGCATTGCAATAGGGACATTTTTGAGTAGGGTTGCGGTTAGGATTGCATCGATTCGAATTAACAAAACTTTCATGATATATGCCGATAGGTGTATCAAGCGAAAGGTGTTTCACTCGCCCGCATTACAAAAGGAACATTTTGAGTAGGTTGTCACACATTCGAAATTAAAATAATTGCATGAGATATGCTCGATAGGGGTATCAAACGAAGGTATTTCACTCCGCGAACATTTTGAGTAGGGATGCATTTTGGGTTGCACCCATCGAAATAAGAAAAAAATTGCATGAGATATGCCTATATAGGTATCAAATGAAAGGTATTTCATCTCCGCATTACATAGGGACATTTTTGAGTAGGGTTGCCATTTAGGGTGCAACCTATTCGAAATGTAAAAAAAATTGCATGTTATGCGTATATGGGTATCAAACGAAAGGTATTTCACTCTGCATTACAATAGTGACATTTTTGAGTAGGGTTGCCACCTATTCGAAATAAAAAAAATTTGCATGGGTATCAAACGAAAGGTATTTCACTCCGCATTACAATAGATACATTTTTGTGTAAGGTTGGCACCTATTCGAAATTAAAAAAATTGCATGATATATACCGATATGGGTATCAAAGGAAAGGTATTTCACTCCGCATTACAATAGAGGAATCTTTGAGTAGGGTTGCCATTTAGGGTTGCCACTTATTCGAAATAAAAAAAATTGCATGAGATCTGCCGATATGGGTATCTAACGAAAGGTATTTCACTCCGCATTACAATAGGGACATCTTTAAATGGGGTTGTCATTTAGTGTTGCCAGCTATTCGAAATAAAAAAATTGCATGAGATATGCCGATATGGGTATCAAACGAAAGGTATTTCACTCGGCATTACAATAGGGACATTTTTGAGTAGGGTTGCTATTTAAAGTTGCAACCTATTCGAAATTTAAAAAAATTGCATGTTATGCCTATATGGGTATCAAACGAAAGGTATTTCACTCTGCGTTAACAATAGTGACATTTTTGAGTAGGGTGGCCACCTATTCGAAATTCAAAAAAATTGCATAAGATATGTCGATATGGGTATCAAACGAAAGATATTTCACCTCGCATTACAATATGGACATTTTTGAGTAGGGTTGCGGTTTAGGATTGCCACCGATTCGAAATTAAAAAAAAACTTGCATGATATATGCCGATAGGTGTATCAAGCGAAAGGTGTTTCACTCCGCATTACAATAGGGACATTTTGAGTAGGGTTGCCACACATTCGAAATTAAAAACATTGCATGAGATATGCCGATATGGGTATCAAACGAAAGGTATTTCACTCCGCATTACAACAGGGACATTTTTGAGTAGGGTTGCGGTTTAGGATTGCCACCGATTCGAAATTAAAAAAACTTTCATGATATATGCCGATAGGTGTATCAAGCGAAACGTGTTTCACTCCGCATTACAATAGGGACATTTTTGAGTAGGGTTGCCACACATTAGAAATTAAAATAATTGCATGAGATATGCCGATATGGGTATCAAACGAAAGGTATTTCACTCCGCGGACATTTTGAGTAGGGATGCCATTTTGGGTTGCCACCCATTCGAAATTAAGAAAAAATTGCATGAGATATGCCTATATGGGTATCAAATGAAAGGTATTTCACTCCGCATTACAATAGGTATATTTTTGAGTAGGGTTGCTATTTAGGGTTGCAACCTATTCGAAATTTAAAAAAATTGCATGTTATGCGTATATGGGTATCAAACGAAAGGTATTTCACTCTGCATTACAATAGTGACATTTTTGAGTAGGGTTGCCACCAATTCGAAATAAAAAAAATTGCATGGTTATCAAACGAAAGGTATTTCACTCCGCATTACAATAGAGACATTTTTGTGTAAGGTTGGCACCTATTCGAAATTAAAAAAAATTGCATGATATATACCGATATGGGTATCAAAGGAAAGGTATTTCACTCCGCATTACAATAGAGGAATCTTTAAGTAGGGTTGCCATTTAGGGTTGCCACTTATTCGAAATAAAAAAAAATTGCATGAGATCTGCCGATATGGGTATCTAACGGAGGGTATTTCACTCCGCATTACAATAGGGACATCTTTGAATGGGGTTGTCATTTAGTGTTGCCAGCTATTCGAAATAAAAAAATTGCATGAGATATGCCGATATGGGTATCAAACGAAAGGTATTTCACACTCGGCATTACAATTGGGACATTTTTGAGTAGGGTTGCCATTTAGGGTTGCAACCTATTCGAAATTTAAAAAAATTGCATGTTATGCATATATGGGTATCAAACGAAAGGTATTTCACTCTGCGTTACAATAGTGACATTTTTGAGTAGGGTGGCCACCTATTCGAATTCAAAAAAATTGCATGAGATATGTCGATGTGGGTATCAAACGAAAGATATTTCACTTCGCGTTACAATAGGGACATTTTTGAGTAGGGTTGCGGTTTAGGATTGCCACCGATTCGAAATTAAAAAAAACTTGCATGATATATGCCGATAGGTGTATCAAGCGAAAGATGTTTCACTCCGCATTACAATAGGGACATTTTTGAGTAGGGTTGCCACACATTCGAAATTAAAAAAATTGCATGAGATATGCCGATATGGGTATCAAACGAAAGGTATTTCACTCCGCATTACAATAGGGACATTTTTGAGTAGGGTTGCCATTAAGGGTTGCAACCTATTCGAAATTTTAAAAAATTGCATGTTATGCGTATATGGGTATCAACGAAAGGTATTCACTCGGAATTACAATAGGGACATTTTTGAGTAGGGTTGCCATTTAGGGTTGCAACCTATTCGAAATTTAAAAAAAATTGCATGTTATGCCTATATGGGTATCAAACGAAAGGTATTTCACTCTGCGTTACAATAGTGACATTTTTGAGTAGGGTGGCCACCTATTCGAAATTCAAAAAAATTGCTTGAGATATGTCGATATGGGTATCAAACGAAAGATATTTCACTTCGCGTTACAATAGGGACATTTTTGAGTAGGTTTGCGGTTTAAGATTGCCACCGATTCGAAATTAAAAAAAACTTGCATGATATATGCCGATAGGTGTATCAAGCGAAAGGTGTTTCACTCCGCATTACAATAGGGACATCTTTGAGTAGGGTTGCCATTTAGGGTTGCCACCTATTCGAAATAAAAAAAATTGGATGAGATATGTCGATATGGGTATCAAACGAAAGGTATTTCACTCCGCTTTACAATAGGGACATCTTTGAGTAGGGTTGCCATTTAGGGTTGCCACCTATTCGAAATAAAAAAAAATCGCATGAGATATGCCGATATGGGTATCAAACGGAAGGTATTTCACATCGCATTACAATAGGGACATTTTTGAGTAGGGTTGCCATTTAGGGTTACCACCTATTCGAAATTTAAAAAAATTGCGTGATATATGCCGATATGGGAATCAAACGAAAGGTATTCCTCTCCGCATTACAATAGGGGCATCTTTGAGTAGGGTTGCCATTTAGGGTTGCCACCTATTCGAAATAAAAAAAATTTCATGAGATATGCCGATATGGGTATCAAAGAAAGGTATTTCACTCCGCATTACAATAGGGACATTTTTGAGTAGGGTTGCCATTTAGGGTTGCAACCTGTTCGAAATTTAAAAAAGATTGTATGATATGCCTGTGTGGGTATCAAACGAAAGGTATTTCACTCTGCATTACAATAGTGACATTTTTGAGTAGGGTGGCCACCTATTGGAAATTCAAAAAACATTGCAAGAGATATGCCGATATTTGTATCAAACGAAAGGTATTTCTCTCCGCATTACAATAAGGACATTTTTGAGTAGGGTTGCGATTAGGGTTGCCACCTATTCGAAATTAAAAAAATTGCATGAGATATGCCGATATAGGTATTAAACGAAAAGTATTTCACTCCGCATTACAATAGGGACATTTTTGAGTAGGGTTGCCATTTAGGGTTACCTCCTATTCGAAATTAAAAAAATTGTATGAGATATGCCGATATGAGTATCAAACGATAGGTATTTCACTCCGCATTCCAATAGGGACATTTTTGAGTAGGATTGCCATTTAGGGTTGCCACCGATGGGAAATTAAAAAAAATTGCATGAGATATGCCGATATGGGTATCAAACGAAAGGCGTTTCACTCCGCATTACAATAGGGACATTTTTGAGTAGGGTTACCACCC
Organism: Eurosta solidaginis; assembly: GCA_029619165.1. Lineage (NCBI taxonomy): Eukaryota > Metazoa > Arthropoda > Insecta > Diptera > Tephritidae > Eurosta > Eurosta solidaginis. Next base: position 9,098 of record JARSSU010000597.1, on the reverse strand, counting down.
ATTCGAAATTTAAAAAATTGCATGAGATATGCCGATATGGGTATCAAACGAAAGGTATTTCACTCCGCGGACATTTTTGAGTACGGATGCCATTTTGGGTTGCCACCCATTCGAAATAAAAAAAAATTGCATGAGATATGCCGATATGGGTGTCAAATGAAAGGTGTTTCTCTCCGCATTACAATAGGGATATTCGAAATTAAAAAAAAATTGCAGAAGATATATCGATATGGGTATCAACCGAAAGGTATTTCACTCCGCATTACAATAGGGACATTTTTGAGTAGGGTTGGCATTTAGGGTTGCCTTCTATTCGAATTAAAAAAAAATTGCATGAGATATGCCGATATGGGTGTCAAATGAAAGGTGTTTCTCTCCGCATTACAATAGGGATATTCGAAATTAAAAAAAATTGCAGAAGATATATCGATATGGGTATCAACCGAAAGGTATTTCACTCCGCATTACAATAGGGACATCTTTGAGTAGGGTTGCCATTTAAGGTTGCCACCTATTCGAAATTAAAAAAAATTGCATGATATATACCGATATGGGTATCAAACGAAAGGTATTTCACTCCGCATTACAATAGGGGCGTTTTTGAGTAGGCTTGCCATTTAGGATTGCCACCTATTCGAAATTAAAAAAAAATTGCATGAGATATGCCGATATGGGTATCAAATGAAAGGTGTTTCACTCCGCATTACAATAGGGAAATTTTTGAATAGAGTTGCCATTTAGGGTTGCCACCCATTCGAAATAAAAAAAAATTGCATGATATATACCGATATGGGTATGAAACGAAAGGTATTTCTCTCCGTATTACAATAAGGACATTTTTGAATAGGGTAGCCATTTAGGGTTGGCACCTATTCGAAATAAAAAAAATTGCATGATATATGCCGATATGGGTATCAAACGAAAGGCATTTCACTCCGCATTACAATAGGGACATCTTTGAGTAGGGTTGCCATTTAGGGTTGCCACCTATTCGAAATAAGAAAAATTGCATGAGATATGTCGATATTGGTATCAAACGAAAGGTATTTCACTTCGAATTACAATAGGGACATTTTTGAGTAGGGTTGCCATTTGGGGTGGTCACCCATTCGAAATTAAAAAAAAATTGCATGAGATATGCCGATAGGGATATCAAACGAAATGTGTTTCACTCCGCATTACAATAAGGACATTTTTGAGTGGGTTGTCATTTAGGGTTGCCACCCATACGTAATTAAAAAAAATTGCATGAGATTTGCCGATATGGTTATCAAACGAAAGGTATTTCACTCCGAATTAAAATAGGGATATTTTTGAGTGGGGATGCCATTTTGGGTTGCCACCCATTCGAAATTTAAAAAAAAATTGTATGAGATATGCCGATATGAGTATCAAACGATAGGTATTTCACTCCGCATTCCAATAGGGACGTTTTTGAGTAGGGTTGCCATTTAGGGTTGCCACCGATGGGAAATTAAAAAAAATTGCATCAGATATGCCGATATGTGTATCAAAGGAAAGGTATTTCACTCCGCATTACAATAGGGGCATCTTTGAGTAGGGTTGCCATTTACAGTTGCCACCTATTCGAAATAAAAAAAAATTGCATGACCTATGCAGATATGGGTATCAAACGAAAGGTATTTCACTCCGCATTACAATAGCTACATTTTTGAGTAGAGTTGCCAAATATTCGAAATAAAAAATATTGCATGAGATATGCCGATATGTGTATCAAACGAAAAATATTTCAATCCGCATTACAATAGAGACATTTTTGAGTAGGGTTGCCATTTAGGGTTGCCACCTATTCGAAATAAAAAAAAATTGCATGGGTATCAAACGAAAGGTATTTCACTCCGCATTACAATATGGACATTTTTGTGTAAGTTTGCCATTTAGGGTTGCCACCTATTCGAAATTAAAAAAAAATTGCATGCATATACCGATATGGGTATCAAAGGAAAGGTATTACACTCCGCATTACAATAGCTACATTTTTGAGTAGGGTTGCCAAATATTCGAAATAAAAAAATGCATGAGATATGCCGATATGGGTATCAAACGATAGGTATTTCACTCCGCATTACAACAGGGGTATCTTTGAGTAGGGTTGCCATTTAGGGTTGCCACCTATTTGAAATAAAAAAAATTGCATGAGATATGCCGATATGGGTATCAAACGAAAGGTATTTCACTCCGCATTTCAATAGGGACATTTTTGAGAAGGGTTGCCACCTATTCGAAATAAAAAAAAATTGCATGACTTATGCCGATATGGGTATCAAACGAAAGGTATTTCACTCCGCATTACAATAGCTACATTTTTGAGTAGGGTTGCCAAATATTCGAAATAAAAAAAATTGCATGAGATATGCCGATATGGGTTACAAACGAAAAATATTTCACTCCTCATTACAATAGGGACATTTTTGAGTATTTTCCCAAATTAAAAAAAATTGCATGAGATATACCGATATGGATATCAAACGATAGGTATTTCACTCCGCATTACAATAGGGATATTTTTGAGTAGGGTTGCCACCTATTCGAAATTAAAAAAAAATGCATGAGATATGCCGATATGGGTATCAAACGATAGGTATTTCACTCCGCATTCCAATAGCGACGTTTTTGAGTAGGGATGCCATTTAGGGTTGCCACCGATGGGAAATTAAAAAAAATTGCATGAGATAGCCGATATGTGTATCAAAGGAAAGGTATTTCACTCCGGATTACAATAGGGGCATCTTTGAATAGGGTTGCCATTTAGGGTTGCCACCTATTCGAAATAAAAAAAATTGCATGAGTTATGCCGATATGGGTATCAAACGAAAGGTATTTCACTCCGCATTACAATAGTGACATTTTTGAGTAGGGTTGCCATTTAGGGTTGCAACCTGTTCGAAATTTAAAAAAGATTGTATGATATGCCTATGTGGGTATCAAACGAAAGGTATTTCACTCTGCATTACAATAGTGACATTTTTGAGTAGGGTGGCCACCTATTGGAAATTCAAAAAACATTGCATGAGATATGCCGATATTTGTATCAAACGAAAGGTATTTCTCTCCGCATTACTATAAGGACATTTTTGAGTAGGGTTGCGATTTAGGGTTGCCACCTCTTCGAAATAAAAAAATCGCATGAGATATGCCGATATGGGTATCAAACGAAAGGTATTTCACTCCGCATTACAATAGGGGTATTTTTGAGTACGGTTGCCATTTAGTGTTGCCAGCTATTCGAATAAAAAAATTGCATGAGATATGCCGATATGGTTATCAAACGAAAGGTATTTCACTCCGCATTACAATAGGGACATTTTTGAGTAGGGTTGCCATTTAGGGTTGCAACCTATTCGAAATTTAAAAAAATTGCATGTTCTGCCTATATGGGTATCAAACGAAAGGTATTTCACTCTGCGTTACAATAGTGACATTTTTGAGTAGGGTGGCCACCTATTCGAAATTCAAAAAAATTGTATGAGATATGTCGATATGTGTATCAAACGAAAGATATTTCACTTCGCATTACAATAGGGACATTTTTGAGTAGGGTTGCGGTTTAGGATTGCCACCGATTCGAAATTAAAAAAAATTGCATGAGATATGCCGATATAGGTATTAAACGAAAAGTATTTCACTCCGCATTACAATAGGGGCATCTTTGAGTAGGGTTGCCATTTAGGGTTGCCACCTATTTGAAATAAAAAAATTGCATGAGATATGCCGATATTTGTATCAAACGAAAGGTATTTCTCTCCGCATTACAATAAGGACATTTTGAGTAGGGTTGTCATTTGGGGTTGCCACCTATTCGAAATATAAAAAAATTGCATGATATATGCAAATGAAATATATGCCGATATGGGTATCTAACGAAAGGTATTTCACTTCGCATTACAATAGGGACATCTTTGAATGGGGTTGTCATTTAGGGTTGCCACCTATTCGAAATAAAAAAATTGCATGAGATATGCCGATATGGGTATCAAACGAAAGGTATTTCACTCCGCATTACAATAGGGACATTTTTGAGTAGGGTTGCTATTTAGGGTTGCAACCTATTCGAAATTTAAAAACATTGCATGTTATGCCTATATGGGTATCAAACGAAAGGTATTTCACTTCGCATTGCAATAGGGACATTTTTGAGTAGGGTTGCGGTTTAGGATTGCCATCGATTCGAAATTAAAAAAAAACTTTCATGATATATGCCGATAGGTGTATCAAGCGAAAGGTGTTTCACTCCGCATTACAAAAGGAACATTTTTGAGTAGGGTTTGTCACACATTCGAAATTAAAATAATTGCATGAGATATGCCGATATGGGTATCAAACGAAAGGTATTTCACTCCGCGAACATTTTTGAGTAGGGATGCCATTTTGGGTTGCCACCCATTCGAAATTAAGAAAAAAATTGCATGAGATATGCCTATATAGGTATCAAATGAAAGGTATTTCACTCCGCATTACAATAGGGACATTTTTGAGTAGGGTTGCCATTTAGGGTTGCAACCTATTCGAAATTTAAAAAAAATTGCATGTTATGCGTATATAGGTATCAAACGAAAGGTATTTCACTCTGCATTACAATAGTGACATTTTTGAGTAGGGTTGCCACCTATTCGAAATAAAAAAAATTTGCATGGGTATCAAACGAAAGGAATTTCACTCCGCATTACAATAGAGACATTTTTGTGTAAGGTTGGCACCTATTCGAAATTAAAAAAAATTGCATGATATATACCGATATGGGTATCAAAGGAAAGGTATTTCACTCCGCATTACAATAGAGGAATCTTTGAGTAGGGTTGCCATTTAGGGTTGCCACTTATTCGAAATAAAAAAAATTGCATGAGATCTGCCGATATGGGTATCTAACGAAAGGTATTTCACTCCGCATTACAATAGGGACATCTTTGAATGGGGTTGTCATTTAGTGTTGCCAGCTATTCGAAATAAAAAAATTGCATGAGATATGCCGATATGGGTATCAAACGAAAGGTATTTCACTCGGCATTACAATAGGGACATTTTTGAGTAGGGTTGCCATTTAAAGTTGCAACCTATTCGAAATTTAAAAAAATTGCATGTTATGCCTATATGGGTATCAAACGAAAGGTATTTCACTCTGCGTTACAATAGTGACATTTTTGAGTAGGGTGGCCACCTATTCGAAATTCAAAAAATTGCATAAGATATGTCGATATGGGTATCAAACGAAAGATATTTCACTTCGCATTACAATAGGGACATTTTTGAGTAGGGTTGCGGTTTAGGATTGCCACCGATTCGAAATTAAAAAAAACTTGCATGATATATGCCGATAGGTGTATCAAGCGAAAGGTGTTTCACTCCGCATTACAATAGGGACATTTTTGAGTAGGGTTGCCACACATTCGAAATTAAAAAAATTGCATGAGATATGCCGATATGGGTATCAAACGAAAGATATTTCACTCCGCATTACAACAGGGACATTGTTGAGCAGGGTTGCGGTTTAGGATTGCCACCGATTCGAAATTAAAAAAAACTTTCATGATATATGCCGATAGGTGTATCAAGCGAAAGGTGTTTCACTCCGCATTACAATAGGGACATTTTTGAGTAGGGTTGCCACACATTCGAAATTAAAATAATTGCATGAGATATGCCGATATGGGTATCAACGAAAGGCATTTCACTCCGCGAACATTTTTGAGTAAGGATGCCATTTTGGGTTGCCACCCATTCGAAATTAAGAAAAAAATTGCATGAGATATGCCTATATGGGTATCAAATGAAAGGTATTTCACTCCGCATTACAATAGGTACATTTTTGAGTAAGGATGCCATTTTGGGTTGCCACCCATTCGAAATTAAGAAAAAAATTGCATGAGATATGCCTATATGGGTATCAAATGAAAGGTATTTCACTCCGCATTACAATAGGTACATTTTTGAATAGGGTTGCCATTTAGGGTTGCCACCCAGTCGAAATTAAAAAAAATTGCATGAGATATGCCGATATGGGTATCAAACGAGAGGTATTTCACTCCGCATTACAATAGTGACATTTTTGAATAGGATTGCGACCTATTCGAAATTAAAAAATAATTGCATTAGATATGCCGATATGTGCATCAAACGAAAGGTATTTCTCTCCGTGTTACAATAAGGACATTTTTGGGTAGGGTTGCCACCTATTCGAAATAACAAAAATTACATGGTATATACCGATATGGATATCAAACGAAAGGTATTTCACTCCGTACTACAATAGGAACATTTTTGAGTAGGGTTGCCATTTAGGGTTGCCACTTATTCGAAATAAAAAAAATTGCAGGGGATATGTCGATATGGGTATCAAACGAAAGGTATTTCACTCCGCATTACAATAGGGACATTTTTGAATAGGGTTGGCATTTAGGGTTGTCTTCTATTCGAATTAAAAAAAAATTTAATGAGATATGACGATATGGGTATCAAACGAAAGGTATTTCACTCCGCATTACAATAGTGACATTTTTGAGTGGGGTTGTCATTTAGAGTTGCCACCTATTCGAAATAAAACAAGTAAGGAAGGCTAAGTTCGGGTGTAACCGAACATTACCTACTCAGTTGAGAGCTGTGGAGACAAAGTAAGGGAAAATCACCATGTTGTAAAAAGAACCTAGGGTAACCCTGGAATGTGATTGTATGACATGCGTATCAAATGGTAAGTATTAAAGAGTATTTTAAGAGGAAGTGGGCAATAGTTCTATAGATGGACGCCATTTAGGGATATCGCCATAAATGTGGACCAGGCTTGACTCTAGAATTTGTTAGTACGATATGGGTATCAAATGAAATGTGTTAATGATAATTTTAAAAGGGAGTGCGCCTAAGTTCTATAGGTGGACGCCTTTTCGAGATATCGCCATAAAGGTGGACCAGGGGTGACTCTAGAATTTATTTTGTATGATATGGGTATTAATGAGTATTTTAAAAGGGCGTGGGCCTAAGTTCTATAGATGGACGCCTTTTCGAGATATCGCCATAAAGATGGACCAGGGGTGACTCTAGAATTTGTTTGTACGATATGAGTATCAAATGAAAGGTGTTAATGAGTATTTTATGAGGGCGTGGGCCTTAGTTCTATATGTGGACGCCTTTTCGAGATATCGCCATAAAGGTGGACCAGGGGGACTCTAGAATTTGTTTGTACTATATGAGTATCAAATGAAAGGTGTTAATGAGTATTTTAAAAGGGAGTGGGCCTTAGTTCTATAGGTGGACGCCTTTTTGGAATCTCGTTGTAAAAGTGGACCAGAGTTGACTCTAGAATGCATTTGCACAATATGGGTATCAAACCAAAGGTGTGAATAAGTGTTTTAAAAGGGAGTGGGTCCTAGTTCTATGGGTGGACGCCTTTTCGGGATATCGCCATAAACGTGGACCAGGGGTGACTCTAGAATGCGTTTGTACAATATGGGTATCAAATGAAATGGTGTTAATGAGTATTTTAAAAGGGCGTGGGCCTTAGTTCTATAGGTGGACGCCTTTTCGAGATATCGCCATAAAGGTGGACCAGGGGTGACTCTAGAATTTGTTTGTACGATATGGGTATCAAATGAAAGGTGTTAACGAGTATTTTAAAAGGGAGTGGGCCTTAGTTCTATAGGTGGATGCCTTTTCGAGATATCGCCATAAAGGTGGGCCAGGGGTGACTCTAGAATTTTTTTGTACGATATGGGTATCAAATGAAAGGTGTTAATGAGTATTTTAAGAGGGCGTGGGCCTTAGTTCTATATGTGGACGCCTTTTCGAGATATCGCCATAAAGGTGGACCAGAGGTGACTCTAGAATTTGTTTGTACTATATGGGTATCAAATGAAAGGTGTTAATGAGTATTTTAAAAGGGAGTGGGCCTTAGTTCTATATGTGGACGCCTTTTCGAGATATCGCCATAAAGGTGGACCAGGGGTGACTCTATAATTTGTTTGTACTATATGGGTATCAAATGAAAGGTGTTAATGAGTATTTTAAAAGGGATGTGGGCCATAGTTCTATAGGTGGACGCCTTTTTGGAATCTCGTTATAAAAGTGGACCAGAGTGACTCTAGAATGCATTTGCACAATATGGGCATCAAACCAAAGGTGTTAATAAGTGTTTTAAAAGGGAGTGGGTCTTAGTTCTATGGGTGGACGCCTTTTCGGGATATCGCCATAAACGTGGACCAGGGGTGACTCTAGAATTTGTTTGTACTATATGGGTATCAAATGAAAGGTATTAATGAGTATTTTAAGAGGGCGTGGGCCTTAGTTCTATATGTGGACGCCTTTTCGAGATATCGCCATAAAGGTGGACTAGAGGTGACTCTAGAATTTGTTTGTACTATATGGGTATCAAATGAAAGGTGTTAATGAGTATTTTAAAAGGGAGTGGGCCTTAGTTCTATATGTGGACGCCTTTTCGAGATATCGCCATAAAGGTGGACCAGAGGTGACTCTAGAATTTGTTTGTACTATATGGGTATCAAATGAAAGGTGTTAATGAGTATTTTAAAAGGGATTGGGCCATAGTTCTATATGTGGACGCCTTTTCGAGATATCGCCATAAAGGTGGACCAGGGGTGACTCTAGAATTTGTTTGTACGATATGGGTATCAAATGAAAGGTGCTAATGAGTATTTTAAGAGGGCATGGGCCTTAGTTCTATATGTGGACGCCTTTTCGAGATATCGCTATAAAGGTGGACCAGGGGTGACTCTAGAATTTGTTTGTACTATATGGTTATCAAATGAAAGGTACTAATGAGTATTTTAAGAGGGCGTGGGCCTTAGTTCTATATGTGGACGCCTTTTCGAGATATCGCCATAAAGGTGGACCAGGGGTGACTCTAGAATTTGTTTGTACTATATGGGTATCAATGAAAGGTGTTAATGAGTATTTTAAAAGGGAGTGGGCCTTAGTTCTATAGGTGGACGCCTTTTCGGAATATCGTTATAAAAGTGGACCAGGGTTGACTCTAGAATGCGTTTGTACAATATGGGTATCAAGGTGTTAATAAGTGTTTTAAAAGGGAGTGGGCCTTAGTTCTATGGGTGGACACCTTTTCGGAATATCGCCAT
>JARSSU010000595.1:0-10023 GCA_029619165.1 Eurosta solidaginis | reverse complement strand
ACTCTGCGTTCGTTGATTCCGGCCCTTTTTAAACAAGCAGCCAAAAGGAGCCCGAAAGAAAAAATATGCATGCGTGCAGCAAGTCCGCATCCAGAATCCACAAACAGGAGAGCAGGTAGCAGATTCACCAACAAAAGGGCAGAAAAAGCACGATCACACCGCTGCTCGCAAATTGCGTCATAATATCCACATAGCGGCACGGCGAGCAAACACCCTGAGGTATTCAGCAGCGTACACCACAACACTCGAAAATACAACCACAACAAGCAATAGCATATTCAGCAGCGTACCTCTCAATACACAAGTACGCAACAGACAACAAAGTTCGGCGGCCACCCAGTAGCACTGGCCCAGCAATCTAACCATAAGACCACATTTATGATACTGACATTTGAGCAGAATATAAGGAGATACGTGCGTAAGCCTAGTTAATAAAACAGGTGAGTGTTTGTTTCGCAGCTTAGGGAGAGCTCGCAAAGGCTGCAGGTAAAAAGAATCGCCAGCAGCCAATCCTCAACATCTGACGATTGCATGCTCAGTCCAAGTAAGCGTTTGCATAGCGTGTGGCGTGCTGGCCACTAGATCTTCATGGACATTCCAGGCACGCGCTTTGCACTTACATATTTCAATGAGAGTGAAGGACCGACGCTTAGTTAGACATTCCACCACGTAAGCGAGCGACAGCAGGCGCAGATAGTAATTAGCAATAAGTACGAGATATGTATAGATTCGTGCCAGTGAATTGCATGAGCTATGAGCATGCGTTCATAGAAATGAGTAGCGCGTGTGTGCACACACATATATCACGTATAGTAAATAGCTCCTGCAATTCTCCGCTCTTTGTGAAATTCCAAATATATATACCAAAATATGTAAGTGACGTGGAAAACATAGGAAATAGTTGTCAAGGCTGCAAGGCGCGCAGTAGTGTGGGAATGAGTCTTAGGCTAAAGTAAAAATATATTGGGTGAAATAAAGCGCACATCCCGCTAGCTTCACATCTAGGCGCCTAGGGTACCAGCTAATAGGGCTAAACAGTTTGGATTTTCGCTGAGAGGATGGGGACAAGACATCCCGTCAAGTAGCTGGCCATTCCTTAACGTACTGGGTGCGAGGTATTACGATCGTTAAGTAGAATAACAATGAATCAATGCACATACAAGTGGCTAAGAAGAAAGTTCAATTTATTCGATTCAATTTTATTTTTTATCCTATGTAAATGATGGTTTATCAACCGAGTAGATGTAGCGACATGCATACCTAAAGTAAGGTCAGGAAGAGTAGACGCAAGTTGAGTTTCGAGAATCATATGCAGCATTGATGACACATAAGGTGCGTGTATGATGTACATTGGGATCAACTGAAAGATCTCGTTTCTTTTCTTTGTGTCCCTTTTTGAACAATTCAGTGCCAATGTGTGCACATGCCTATACATATAAGGGTACTGGCAGGCGATCGATGCATGTTCAGTGAAGCAAGCTGCCTGTTTGTACAGCGATTGGAACGCGTTAGTAGGCACACTTGCGTCTGTATACATGAACATATTCATTCAGCATGGATTAATGCCACTTACAATAATAATGTGCGTGGATTTACCTGATGCATACACATAGAGATTAGCGAAAGGATATTGTCTTTTTTTTTGGAGAATTAATTAATATCCGATATGCTTGCTGGCACTTGTATATGCATTCGATTGATATTACATCCAATAATTCGAAATACCAGGCTTAGGCCCTAGTTTAGCATGCATATGAGCATAATTACATCCATATATCACAAACATGTTTATTTAATACGAACAGAATACAACCAATGTGAAAATTTATAATTAACCTAGCTTTAAGACAAACTCATATAATTGTGGCATGGACCACAGAGTCCCATATTGAAGTTTTTTTTTACATTCACTCTTTGTGAGTAATTGCCGGATAATGCATGCACATATGTACCTACATATATGCATGTGCCTGATATTATATTTAACGAGAGGCTAGTATGCATTAGGAGGCATAGTCATACATGCATATACAAGGACAATTATTTAAATGGGAACTCATTTCCACTCAAAATATTGATTGATAATTCACCTAGGTAAGGTAGTTCGCTATATACGCGAGTACGAAAGTTCGCATGGAAGTTTTTAGAGGCGCGGAGTAAACTAAGGAAGTGTAATTTGAAAGATTTCTTTTGGAAATTAGTAATAAGCCTGCAGAAGGCAACTTATATAGAGTAGATCTACAACAGCGGTAGTTCGATAAGATGAAGAAGTAAATCTGTATACTAGATAATAAGGGAAACACAATAAATGAAATGAGCTTATAGATATTAACCAGTGGTGTGTGATGATTGGGGGTGAAAATGGGTGGTCGCCTCGGCTAGACAGACGGACGTATGACGGAGGTTGGCATTAGGGTCGACCAATACTGGCACGGTCGACAATGGTAGGGGGGTTATGAAGCAGAAGGGCCAATCTCGATTTATGGAGATGAACTGCATCGACGATGAAGGCGCATCATGAGAGTGACACTCGAGTTAAAGGGTAGGTATTCTTCCATCAGCAGTAGCGCAAGGGTACGAATTTTTCTTTGTTATCACCTGTAGTTAGTCCATCATCGACGTCGATCTATACAGACCCACCCCAATCCGGCGAGCTCAGTCGATAAAGCAAGCGTACACAGCGGATCGGCAGGCCATGGCTGCTCTTAATGGAGACGCCCTTAGCCATAACCCAGGTAAACTTACTAGTGGTAGGTAACACCAATAGTAGATAAACGAATAAACCCATAATCGTAACAGCTTTCGATTCTTGTTTGTATTCAAGACTTTGTATATAGGATAGGATTCGCCAGATGTTTGTCAAGTTCGCTTGAAGATGTATGAACTGCCTTCTGTGCGAAGTAGTTTGCACTGGGCGGAACCCGATTAAAAACGCGATATATATATGAAATTATTGCGAAGAACTTACGAAACGAGGAGCTGCGTTCAATGATAGTGTTAAAAATATCTTCTATGACTATGTTCAATGTTATACTTGAAAGTTACAACATTGTGACGTTCTAAGTCTGGTGTTTCAGTGCACGTATTTAGCACAGGCCAATTATCTTCGTTTAACTGAAGGAATTACTGGTCATAAGAACCACAGGTTTTGAGCAGCTCTGATGCAATACGTCTCCGTGAAACAATATCTGAGGGATTACTTTTGTTGGAACATGCCTCCGACAAATGTCCTTGCTATTTGCCTGGATATCTGAAACTAAGATTTGCAACGAAACAGTTTAATGTTGATGCGTGATGTTTGAGCCAGTGTAAGACAATTTTTGAATCAAAAGTAAACCTTTTTTACGTAGTCTGAAGCTTTTCTTTGATAGGATTCCACGTTCGTGTAAGTACTAATGCTGCACATAATTCTAGTTTTGGTATACACTGATGGGGAGCCACTTTTGATTTAGATATAAGCAGACAACATTGAAAAGAACTTGTACAAGTGTTCGAATGTATAATCGCGCAGCCATACGCACGCGATTGATGCATCCGCGAAACCATGAATTTCGCTGACACGGCTTGGAAAAGGGAAAACAAATCTAGGAAACTTCTATTTTGTTGATTTGTGGAAAGTCCTCGGTATTTCAACACAAATCGGCTAATACCTGGAAGGGATCATCCAATCAAGTTGTGAATCCACAACTCCTGCATAAAAATTTTGCACCGGATTGTGATGGGCTCAGCAAACCCAATACGTCGTATATTCTAGCAACGCATGATAAAATAGAAGCTGGTAATTTTTCATTGCCACAAATTCGAAGCGAAAACAAATCACATCAATCACTTGGCTTCCATGCCATACCCACTGTCTTTGTAATAGTTTCATCGCTTTCGATGTTTTGTCAGAAATTACCTTTTAAACTATTTGAGTTCCACTTGGCAAAGTGAAGTCCTGAGTGAGAGAGCAGATCAGTGACTTCATTTCGAATTTCCTCCAGCTCTTTTTCCCTCTCAGCCCAGTGAACAAATCACCAACGTATAAGTCCTCGTTAAGACTCTAGAACCAATGGGATATATGTGCGAAAGGAGTCAGCGATAAAGAAAAGGCATCGAATGGCAAGGAAAGGGGCTGAGGCCATACCATATGTTACGGTATTTAACTGCTATAAATTCAGAGGTCGTCTTTGCTTTCTCTCCATAAGATTAACTGAAAGTTGCGGTCACTTTCGTAATTAAAAGATGCCGATACATTTTCGCAACATCGGCTGTTAAAGCGTAACGTTTCAAACGAAAAGATAACAAAGTTTTAAGCAACTCTTGTGAATGGTGGGTCCTACCATCAAAATGTCATTGAGTGAACGTTGAGATGAAGTTGAGGCTGAAGCATCGAAACGACTCGAAGATTTGTAGTGGTGCTTTCTGGGCGTAAAACACAGTGATGTGGAATAACATAGTGTAGACGCTCAAGATTTGTTTGCTGACTATCGACATGCAGTACATTTGATGAAATGAATAATTATGATACAAGTGGCGCTCAAGCGACATAATCTTTTACGCGCGTTTTCAAATGAGTTCCCTCAAACTTCTGGGGATTCTTTAAAGGTAGGCTGACTTGCAAGCGCCCACCAGCAGTGACTGTCACATTGTCACAGAAATGTTTTTCACAATGCATTTCTTCTTCCGTTAAGGGCGAGGAGTGTTAATCAACTTCCTCCACCTCCCAGAATTTGCGTAGCAATTCATCCAGATTTGAGGACTCCACAGCTACTTTACATATGAGCGATCGGGGCGGCTCTGTTTTGAACTCCACCTTCCGCCAACTATCGACCCTAAACGAAGTATTTGTTAAGGAAGGTAAATCTTGGCTTAAGGAAATACTTTCGGGATAGAGAATTTAGAAAAAGACTTCTGTGCTAATCAATATATCGATTCGTTGAGGCTTGTTAAACAAGGGGTCTGTTTAAATGATCCTTTCGAGAATATTCCAGTTATCCGTTCGTATATGATCGCCCGGTTGGTTTGCTGATATACATTGGTAATAGCAAACCGTGCAGAAGATCAAAATCAGTAAAATCGTGACCGAATTCAGCAACAACAGCATGTTAACTTGGGTTTGAATACCCCCCTATACCTGAAATATTTTGATTGAAATGCAAACGATTGAGTTGCAAGCGTTTTGCAGCTTCTTCAGTCATGAAATTTACTCGGAACCGGAATCTAAAAGCGCGCGAACGGGCATGAAAAATTCCAAACTGTCTTTTACCATGACAATAGCAGTGGGTATTATGGCTCTTCTGATGACTGAGTAACCATGGACGTAGTAATCTGCGGTATAATAGCTTTGGCGCCGAAAGATTGTTTTGCATTAAATTTAGTAGCATGATTAACCGAAGGTACTGCTGAAGGTTTAGTGACAGAAAAAACATATAAGTGTGTGTGGTGAGATGCTTTGCACACACGCATTTAAATGTAGATGGGCATTTCGAGACTGCATGTCCTTTGCGCAAGCAGTTCAAACACATTCCTGAACGCTTGACAAATTCAAATCGCTCATTAACGCGGAGCGCAAGGACTCAGAGCAACTTCCTATGACATGTTCTGCGCGATAACAAAACACGCATCGCTGACTTGGAGTTGACGAAGGCATGAGATCTTTTACGGGCTAGATTTTGTCTTGAAACTCGCGTTGAGGTTCGAGAGACTCATAACCTTTAATACGACTATCTAAAACTGATAACGCCTGCTAAAAATGGTGATGAGCATTGATCCCAAGTCGGAAGTGAAGTCTGTTCTTGTTTTCCTTATACATAGCCTTTGAGCACTATCTACTTTGAAAGAAATATAGAATTATAATTGCGTTTAAAACATCAATGTCCGATCCTAACGAGAGCAAAGATGACGCGCGTAGCAGAAACTTGTCTATGATCGTGCGTAAATCAGTGGATCAGCTTTGGTCATTGCTTGTAGACCAAACAATGAAGAAATATAATCTAAGAAAATTAGAACATTATTGTCATAACGTTCCTTTAAACACGCCAGAGTCTAGGGTAATTCTCCTCTGTTATCTGAAATGGTTCTACTCTTGCCAATGCTTGTCATGACAACTTTCTCTATGTCGCTGTTGCATTGTCATTAGGGTTAATTTTTTCTATATAACCCTGAATGTGGCTAATTGCTTAAAATGAGATTCTAATATTGCAGACGACATTCCAACGTGATGGAATCTGCCGACTCCCCTCTTTTATCTACCTAAATTTCATATTTGTTATGTTCACAGAGCGTTGTTGTTTTAACGTCGACCCAGCGTCGACATTGGTGGTTGGTATCTTCATTTTCCATTTTAAAGAAAGTTCAATGTAACAAAATTCAAAAAAAAAGAACTTATACAGCGTAATTGTGTAGCTCCTCCTTTGAAAGTTAATAAAAAGTGAAAACTAGTGGTAATTTAAATGAAGCGATATTGGCTTAACGCCACCTTTATAGAAGAATGTTAAATATCAAGGTATTTATGTATGAAGCTTGAGCGTAATCAATGGGTGATGACAAAAAGGGAAAAAAGAAAGAGTTATGCGAACACGATAGCGAGTGTCACCGCCGCCAATTTCTGCTGCTTATGATGCAACCAGAATACTGATGACAATAAATATGCGCGAATATTATTTTTGTCCCTAACACCGTAGAGAATATATTAGGTGAGAGCGCTACAGAGATTCGAATTAAATTTTAATGCTTCGATTCTTAATATTTCGATAAGTTCTTCCTACGTTTATAATCTAATATACGCACTGCTAATGCACATGCACGGTACAATGTAATTCAAAAGTATATACATACAGATAAATTTTAGAGCAATCATCTTACAATAACTGTGTGGGTATGTGCCTACCGCTACCTTCATGCCGCAATGCCGACGGCAAATGGAATGCTCTTGTTGATGTGATGATTATGATGATGATGATGGTTTTAACGCCAATTGAGATGATTGTTTGATGGCAGGAAGCTTTATTGTTCACCTTTTGTGTGGTCCAAGTGACCACTTGATGTCGAGGATGCCTTTGGTGTAGCTTTTATAAAATGGGTTAAGGAGCAGTGCTGCGGCATTCGATAATATGAGCCCAATGTTTAATGGAGGGCCGAGCCTTCTAATTAATATAATATTCATTGACCTTTATTTTCGATCTGGAACTGTTGACTTGATGGTGTTACTTTGTCCTAACGCAATGTTGGCAAGCAGATTAATTTAAATTTGCACTTTTAACTGGCCCAGTGATATGCGTGAGCACAGCAGTAGATTTTAACTTGCACAAAAGTACCGAATTTTTATGGTACATGGGACAGGACAAGTCCTTTTCAAATAGAGGACCCGCTTGGGCACAGCAGTATAAAGTTGTATAAAAAAATTTAATTTATTTGCAATATAATGATAAAAACACACGAACGTTTTAATTAAACGCCTTCGCCAACGCCTTAGTCAACTAACATATAAAATACAAAAAGTGAAGTGCTAAGTAGATAACTGTATGTATGTACCTCTTAATATAATACAGGCATTGGCTTCAAATGACGGTATAATACATGATTTATTCTTACGTTACTGTTAGTGCGTGAATAAGTAGAGTCCATACATGGGCACTATCTTAACAACAGTAGTGCGTAAAGAAATTAATGCATAAAGAGGGCACTCTCACCCAACAATTGTTCACAGGATGAGCTAATTTTTTTTCTGGAACCTCCTGCTTTAAAGAAATAATAATAAGAAATAATAGGTTAGGTTATGTTGAACTGGCCGGTCAATAAAGACCTCCACATAGATTGAAATTGTCCATGGTGTTACCAGAATGTGTTTGACGACCAAACGGAAGAAGCCCAATCAGGTGCAGGACATATGTTATATAATAACTCCGTCCTCTTGGCAAATACTAGACGTTTTCTAAGGGACCCAGCTTAATTGCGCTCAAGATGGCAACTAGGCCTTTACCTGCGAGCGCAGGACATGAACACAACACGTGCTCAACATTTCTCCTTGCAGCTCACACTTCCTACATTTGCTGTACTGACGAGGCCTAACTTATAAGCATATGATGCCACAAGGCAGTGTCAGTCAGTATGCCCCATCGTGAGCCCTTAAGTCTTCCCTCTTCAGAGATATGAGCCACTTTAATGAGTCTAATATCGTAGGTTTTGGACATGATATTAGAATTTGGCAGCCCCGTGCTTTTGTCCACGTCCTTTCCTGCATGATGGATTATATGCAACTCCTGTCTCCTTTTGATTTCTCCCAAACGGATTGGGACGTCTATCGTCGACTCAGCGAGTGTTGCACCCTCCTTTGCACACTTATCGGCCTTTTCGTTACCTTCTATCCCTTTATGACAGGAGAACCCAATAAAGATATATGGTCTGGCCTGAGCGAAGTGCCTCCAATACTTCTTTGCACTCCAAATCACTTCTTGATGAAGTACTGTGTGAGTTTATTGCCTTAATACACAGCCTGCTATCAATATATAAATTGACGCGACTGCAGCTTAAGCACGATTCCTTCAGAATTTCTGCTGCTTTCTTCACTGCTATAATTTCCGCTGAAAAACGCTAATAATCTCAAAAAAATATCTCAAGAACCAAATTTAATGATTAACGTTCCTTCAAAAATTCTGTGGAAAAATTTAAAATCGTTGGGAGTTCGTCCGAAGGCTGATAAACTTGCGTTATTGATGCAAATTAATGAACTCGTATTTCATAGGAATAAATAGAGGGCATGACCATTTGTCACAATTGTTGTGGATCAGAGCTTAGAATACAACACTCTAATAAATTAGCATTTGTTTCAGGCACTGAAGATGAGATCGCCAAGTGTGTATACAACATCAAGTCGAATGCTGTGGGTGTGGATGGACTTAGTCTACGCTTTTAAAATTAATATTGCCCTCTGCACTCCCCTCTCTTACACATCTCATAACTTTGCCATAAACCTCATCTACGTTTCAAACCAATGGAAAGTAGCAAACATTGTCCTATAGCCAAGAGCAAAAACTATGACTGCCCTCAAAATATAGGCCTATAAGTATTTTACCAGCTTTATCGAAAGTGTTTGAAAGGTTTATGTGCTAATCAAATAACATCTCACCTGAGCAAGAATAGTCTGCTGGCTGACAGTCAATCTGGCTTTAGAGCTGGTCACAGCTGTTCCACAGCCATGCTCAAAGTAATGGATGATATTCGCCCCAATCTCGATGGCAAATTACTTACATTTTTTAATTCTTTTAGATTTTCTAAAGCTTTTATACTGTCAATCACGATATATTACTTTTGAAGCTGAAACATTATTTCGGTTTTGACTCAAATTCAATTAGCTTATGGAAGTTACCTCTCGAGTAGGCAACAACAAGTTCAGTGTGGTGAAGTAATTTCTGAACGTAGTACAATTCCCTCAGGGGTACCTCAAGGATCAATCTTGGGTCCATATACTATTTACAACTTTTATCAACGACATCGTTCATTGCTGCCAAAATTCGTACAATACATTTATATGCTGACGATACTCAGATTTATTTTCACGCCAATAGGACTTGGGGAAGATCTTGTCTTTAGGCTAACTGAAGATCTTGATAAAATATCAGTTGGGCAGAAACAACAATTGGCCTTTGCCTGAATGCGGAAAAACACAGGTCCTGCCAATATCGCACGATTTGGTTGATCTAACTGCGCTATCACCCATAGTTCTCGATGGAAATATATTACAGTATCAATCCGTCGTTACTAGTCTCGGCTTTAAAGTCAACACCCGCTTAACATGTACACACCACATTTCCTGTAGGTATATCAAAAATATACAATACTATTAGAAACCTGTGGCATGACCTGTTTTGTTGCCTACCTCCTAACATAACTTAAATTAGTAAGGCTCTGACTGTGCCTCAAATAAGATATTTTGAAAATGTGTAGGAGATTTAGACTGCGAATCTAAAATAAACTCAGTTTGACTATTAACAAAGTGGCAAGATTCATCGATTGTAAAGAAAGTTTGACCACATTTCACCA
>JARSSU010000594.1:0-16107 GCA_029619165.1 Eurosta solidaginis | reverse complement strand
CCGTGCTGACGTTACAGCCTACAAAACATCGCCAAATCGGAAAAAGGGTATGGAGTTCCAGGGTCTGTAGTGGGTTGCATTTGTTAGGTCCGGGGGTACAGAAAGCCATCCATATCAAATTTAAAAAAGGAAAAAAAAATGTTTAAAAAAGGTGAGGTTTGGTTCTTATGTGGAATAAAAACAACCGGTTTGTTAATCTGGTGGTTGGACTCCTCCATGGTATGTACCGTTTGGCCAAAACACTTAGCGAGTGTTATCTTGCCTATTTTTGTTTCCCCTACTGAATCAGTATCCTCCAAAAAAAAAAATACTACCAAGAAAAAAAAAACCCATTCTGCATATTTCAGCTGCCATTCTCGTGTCGAGGGTTCCTCCTGGAAGGGCTTAAACAATCGCCGACCAACTGAACAAGTTTTTGCAAGCGTACAAAAAAAAACAAAACCTTTTTTGTTTGTGGCTGTCGAGATTATTCTGAGCATCACCCTAGTATTACAATTATCCGGTAATTGTTTCGAGCCTGGGTTTTCAAAAAGAGTATGTTACACCTTTTATAAAATTAACCAACATTCAGATGCATTCTCACTATGTTTCATCCTGGACAATTTAGCTTTACAAGACCAGGGAGTTAAGGATAAACATTATACTTTGTGAATTTGTTTGTTACCCCTTCGCTATATATCAAAGTAAAGTGTGCGCAACAGCGGGGGACCCTTTAACATTAATAAAAAAAAAAACCTACTCTAGCTATCTCATCTTCGCTAGTTATGGTGGACTAATAGTTACATGATTAAATTAAAAGTTATACCTGACACAAGGATTAAATTTAATTCCTGGTGTGCAATTTGTCAGCCAAACAACGTTTCTTCCCTAACAGGAAAAGTTACCTAGTACAAACGATATTTTCCAACTCTTCTGTTAATATTCAAACTGTTTAACCTTACTTCCAAACTTTCACTGTGGGTGTAACTCTTCTTAATAAAGAAGATGTTTTTGTTTATTAAATTTTTCAAGCTTACACTGCAGTAGTTATCTTATGTTAATAGCTTTTCTTTTTTTATAAGAGGAGGGCTACAAATATACGAGAACTTTCTTTTGCTTTGGCATAATATTGAATAATTTGATATGAAATCCGCAACCTTATACTAATAAGTTAATCGTTAAGAGGTCCCTGCAAAGCTGATGGTGTTGAAATCGACAAAGCAAATAATAACTAAAACTTGACGCTATAGACAAGCCTATAAACAACAACAAAAAAAATACAGCCATTTAGCATATTGACTAATGTAGCTGCATCCAGTTTCAATTGAAGAGGTCATCCAAAGGGGAATTTCGGTAATTTAAACTTTGAATTCATCCAAACTCTGTCGCGCATATGTTATGCATAAATATGTACGTTAACATAGCCTACTATTTCTGAGGCTTTTTACATGGCTGTATGTATGTATACGCCCTCAGATTTTTCAAGTTAATTATAACAAGCAAGTCGGCGCAAAAAACTATACAGACAAAAGTGGGTGGAAAACCGCATTTTTGTTTCTGAAAACTTTTGATTTGAATTGGTAGAGTCTACGGCGTGAATGTTGGTTTTGGTCACAAATAGGAATAAGAGAAAATTATGGCTCCAATCAAATATTAATTTCTCTTTCAGGCGGCAGGCATTTCATTTGGCCCAAAGTATTTGCAATCACAACGACACATACACGATAGAGGCAGTGGGCACGGAAAGCACAAAGTGTGTTGTCCCTCGTGACCTAAGGCTTGGTAGCGTAATGAGTAGCTCTTCCGGACGAACTGCCATCTCACTAGCCTACAGAAGAACTTTACTGTTAGGTGTGATTGCATCTGCCTTATGCGGTCCTTAAGTAGATCTCAGGAATTCCAGGGGTGAAAGCACAATACAAAGCTAATAGCTTTCAGAGTTTCCGCGCCCAATTGTCAATCTCACCTACGCGAGTGGAATCCTGTTACAATATGAATGTATCATACTGTACCAAGCATCCTCATGGAACTAGCAGCATGCTTAGAAGGTTAATGTGGTCGTATTAATCGTTCCCAGATGGTCGGGCTATTACCTAATGATGCTTTGTAACCGGAACGTAGCGGATATATATCCGGAAAAGGACCATCAATATCGATAACACTCCCATAACTTCTGACGGTGTCTTTGTTGTTAGTACAACAACAAACAACAAGTGGATCCCATTTAAAATCCTGCATGTATTAAATATGCTGCTTATGAATCGCCATTGGAGACTACTCCGATGTGGCAATAATATTCTTAATAGACAGCACATCCCAGGAGCCTGCGAAGGCTTGCGGGCACAATAGATAAATCTGAGTAGATTAGTCGCAAACACAGGCGGTTCAAAGACACGTTTAAAGAAGATACTTGCATTGACTTTAGATTCCATACAGTATACGGTGGCAGGAATATGGGCGGACGCAATGATACACAGGAAGCACTGAATCGCCCTCACTTTGGCTCAAGCGCAGAGGGGGCGCTGCGGCATTGGTTTGGCAAATACTTCGAATGTATTTTCTGCCATGAAATGAAAGTTAAAGCGAAAACATGCACTTCAGTACATATATATTTCTAACTAGAAAATTGAATGCAAAGTAGTTTCCTATATCAGAATAAAGTGGGCGGACAAAACAGTTTTTTGATGAGCTCAACGTTCTTTCTGAAGCATATTTTACGGATTCTGATGTACAATAGACTATTCTGAAGTACAGTTTACATTTTCTGAAGTAGGATTTCCCATTTCTGAAGTACAATTGACTATTCTGAAATCCATATTACGCTTCCGAAGTACAATTGATTACTCTGAAGAATATTTTACAGTTTTTGAATTATAACTGATTATTCTGAAATACAATTTTACGGTACTGATATACATTGTATAGTCTTTCTACAGTACAATGTTTATTCTGAAAATAATTTTTATGATTTTGAAGTACAATTGACTATTCTGAAGCACAATGTATACGTTTCTGAAGTTAGTTTACTAGTACCTCTAAGCACAAAGCGCATTCTTTTTATACTCAGCGTGCTTTGCAGATGGTATATACTTTGATTGGGATAACGGTTGGTTCTACAGGTATAAAGGAATTTGAGATATATATAGACTTCCATATATCAAAATCATCAGTATCGAAAACAAATTGGATTGAGCCATGTCCTTCCGTCCGTCCGTCCGTTCGTGCTACCGCGCGATAACTTGAGCAAATATTGAGATATCTTCACCAATAATGGTACACGAGCTTATCTGGACCCAGAATAGATTGGTTTTGAAAATGAGCGAAATGGGATGATAACCACCCCCACTTTTTATATAGTACAACATTTTGGAAAAACACAAAAAACAGATTATTTAGTTAAATACACCTAGCCTACGTGGTGAGATGGTAAAACGTGCATCGCGCTATCGACACCGTATGCCTGGGTTCAACTCCCGGCTAGAAGCAACATCTAAAATTTTAGAGAATAAGATTTTTCAATTAGAAGAAAAGAATTTTTCTAAGCGGGGTCGCCCTCGGCAGTGTCTGGCAGCGCTCCGGGGATTGTATTTCTGCCATGTAAAAGCTCTCAGTTGGAAACTCATCTGCCTTGCAGATGCCGTCGGAGTCGGCATAAAACATGTAGGTCCGTCCGGCCAATTGTAGGGATAAAATCAAGAGAGCACGACGCAAATTGGAAGAGAAGGTCTCGGCCTTATATCTCTTCGGAGGTTATCGCGCCTTACATTTATATTTCATTTCCCAAGTGGATTTATAACAATAATAGGAAAAAACTTCAATATGAAATTAAAAATTGTGCGTGGGCACCACCCCTTTTAGTGACCTAGCAATTTTCTATGTTTCGGGAGTCATAACTCGAAGAAAATTAACGGATTCGTAATAAAATGTGTACACATATTTTCTTAGTAGTGCAGGAAATATTCTAGTAAAAATGGACATGATCGGTAAAGACCACGGCACTTTAGATAAAAGGTAAAGTTTAAAAGGGTCGGAGACTAGAATTAATAAGCTATAACTTAGCAAAATGTTTGAATCAATGATATTCACTTATCAAGTTTACTGTAAGAGGAATGGATTTATAATTTTTTTAAACAGTGTGGTGCCACGTGTATGTAGAAAAGTAATTATCTGAAATGAAATGTACAATTGAAGCTGCACGCCTGAGTATATAATGTTCAGTACACCCGAAACTTAGACACCTTTACTGTGTTTTCTTATTCATTAAGCCATTTTCCTTGTTTTAGGACTTTTAGTGTAGTGTAGGGATCTTAAAACTATTCAAAGAATTCGATTAACAAGCATCTATTATTGTGTTTTAGATTTTGTACGTTTATTATCGAATTTCGCTATTCGAATAGTTGATTTATTTAGAGTATTCGAATATCGCAACTCAACGATTATTCGATTTTCAAAATCCATCTTAGGTGTTGTATGAAGCTTTTACACAAAAAAATACTTATGCGCCATGTATGCTCCAAATACTTCTTTGTTGAATCTTTATGTATTTGATCGATTAGTAGATATTTAATTTTGGAATAGGTGTGTATTAGAGCTTACGATTTCTTCTCGAACACAAGCGAGATTTCGAGACCCGAGAAAATCGAGAACTTGACTTCTCGCGATGGATTCTCGTGTCTCGAAGTACTCGTAAATCTCGGCGAGCTTCTCGACATTCTTACTGTTATGGACAGTATTTATACACTTGTATACTCAGCGCGCTTGCACACAGAGTATATTAACTTTGATTGGATAAACGGTTGGTTCGTGCAGGGATAAAGGAATCGAGATAGATATAGACCTTATATCAAAAATCATCAGGATCAAAAAAAATTGATTGAGGCATGTCCGGTTCCGTCCGTCTGTCGTTTACACGATAACTTGAGTAAAATTTGAGGTATCTTGATGAAATTTGTATGTAGGTTCCTCGTCACTCGTCTCAGATCGCTATTTAAAATGAACGAATATGGACTATAACCACACCCATTTTTCGATATTGAAAATTCGAAAAAAACCGAAAAAAGTGCGATAATTCACATACAAAGACGACCAAGCGATGAAACTTGGTAGGTGGGTGTTATCCTTATGACCGCACAATAGAAAACTAGTAAAATTTGGACAATGGGCGTGGCACCGCCCACTTTTAAAAGAAGGTAATTTAATAGTTTTGCAAGCTGTAATTGGCAGTCCTTGAAGATATCATGATAAAAATTGGCAGGAACTATTACTCCTATTACTGTATGTATGCTAATAAAAATGTAGCAAAATTGGTATTGGATAGAACACCCGCCCCACTTACGTTTTTAAAAGTCAAATTTTATAAACAAAAAATTGAAATATCTCTACAGTATATATATTAAATTATGTTCAAACATTTCAGCTCCAGTACCAGTAAGATATGGTGTAACACAAAATACATAACAGGAAAATTTCAAAATTATGGGCGATGGCTGCGCCCTTTTCATTTTAATTTGTCTACAAAACAATACTTTTAATGCCATAGGTCGAACAAATACATAGAACTTACCAATCCTCTATGTGAAAATCTTTGGTAGGGCGCATAAGATTCTATGACACGTATGCCTGCTTTCTGTGAAAATTAATAGGGCGAATGGGTGGGAAATAGAGGCCACTAGTGCAGCACGCCCAGTTTTTATACACAGTCGGACCGTCTGTCCTTCGCCTCTGGCTTCCGTTAACACGATAATTTGATGGAAAAAGGGTACGATATCTCTCTTACTAAACTCAGTTCACATACTTATCTTTCTGAAATACTCACTTTAGTCTTGGTATAAAAAATTCGACCAAATCCGACTATTCGATCACGCGCCACTTTGTCGATATCGAAAAATACTGGGAACGAATGAAATAAAACGAAGTTGCCATAATGCTGTATCAAATGACTCGATAAAAAAGGAATGAAACATGGTACTCGGTATTAGCGTTATAATAACGCAAAACTATAACCCCTTTATGAAAAAACTTGTAAAATGGGGTGTGACACCACCTACAATTAAGTAGAAGAAAAATTGAAAAGTTTTGCAGGGCGAATCTACTTCTCAACCCCGTTAATTCTTACAGCTCTTGTGTCTTCGAGTACGGCTTATTTCCCCCCGCGCTTCGTGACGCCTCCGGCCCCCGCCCGTCGCTCCCGCACGTCCCCACCCTCCCCACCTTACCCTGTTCACGCACCGCTTCGTTAACTCCCCTACACGTCCCATCCCCCCGCCCCCCGCTCCCGGTCTACGCTCCCCTTTTATCGCCCCCTCTTCCTACGATTTGTTACCCCGTCGGCTCGTTTCCCGTCAGCCTTGTCTTCCAGCCGTCCCTCCCGCCTCCTCTTCGACTTGCTCGTACCGAGCCCGCCTTTTTTTTTCGCTATCCACCTACGCCTCGGTCGCGGCCCCTTAACTTTTTCCGAGTTTCGCCCTACCCGCCCTCTGATCTTCAATGTGGGGCCCTGCCCCCTGCAATTTTCCAAATAAATATTTAGAAAAAAGTCTTCGCCTTCGGGAATTGGAGGACTAAAAGTACCAACTTAATATATTTATACAATAATAATAGTATAAATAAATAAACATAAAAAACGATATCTGCACTTAATGAGAGGTGACCTATTTTGGGAACTAGGGGGAGATTTTTGTGGTCAGGCAGCGTCCGGCTGAATCACAGTGAGCGGTTATATTCGAACTGAAATTTCAGAATGGGACCCCGTTGTGGGACATCTGAAAACTAGGGGGTTTGAGGGTAGAGAAGTAGACGGTGAAAAAATAAAAAAAAAAAAAACACAAAATCTCTTATTTGCAGAAGATAAAAAAAGAACGTTTTTGGTCGCTTAAACTAAATTACGATAGATATAAAATAAATATCTAGCAGTGCCGGTTACCAGCCCCTCCCCCAACCCTCTCCCCCCCCTCCCCCTTGAACAAGAACGATGTTTGCAAGGATAAAGCATAGGAGGACTGGATGTGAGCTTTCATTATTAACCCTGTCTTGGCGTCTTGTTTTTGGGTTCCATCCCTCCCCCTGGTTAACAACCATTTTTGGCCGAATTAATCTATTTTCCTTTGGTGAACGAAATGTAAGAAAACGCCTGTCACATTATACCCAACCTAAAGAGGGGCCACTTCCCCTTTTTTTTTTTGTTTTTTTTTTTTTTTTGATTTTTGTTTTTTTTTGTTTTTTTTTTCTTTAAATTTTTGTTTTTTTTTTTTTTTTTTAAAAACCCGTTCTCCACTTCAGTCACCTGTAATTGTTGGGTATACCTCAACCAAAACCCTATAGAATCAGATAAACTGGGTCTCCCCACTCCCTTTTTTAAATCATTTAATCATAACACACCCTTTTTCATTTGCTACCCACATATTCCCGTATAAACATATCGCTATTTCTCTCTATCACGAAGTCACCCTTCCCCTTTCTTCCTCTGGTCTTTTCTCCTGCGGTCTCTTCCCAAAACTTTGTACTTGCGCGGATTTTTTATCTCGAACAAATAAAAAAAAAAAGGATGCTTGTCCCCCAACAAGTAAAAAAATACGAAAAAAATAATCAGGCCCTGCGGTCCCTGTCCCCCCACCTCCCCCCCCCCCCCACCTTCCCGTCGCCTTAGACACCTCCTCCCTATTTAGCAACCTGTCCATCTGTGTCCATTTTCTTTACCACTTCCGTTACACCCCCTCCTTTTTCTAAACAGGCTGCTTACGGTGTTCACTCCTTTTTTTCACCTATTCCCACCTATAGGACGTCCTTTTTCTGTCCTGTTTCCACCTATAGTCCTCCAACCATCTTTTCCCCGTCCCCACCGTCTTTCCTTTTGCCCCTCCCTAACCCCACCTATCTTCCGCTTCACCCCACCCACTGTGTCCTCCCCATGTTTGCTTGTTTCTCCCCACTACCTGTATTCCACCTTTATATAATTTTAGAAAAACATAGAATACGAAAAGGCCGTCCCCTTTTCCCCTCCTTGCGGCCCGTGATTTCCGACCCTCGTCCGTTACCACCCCTATTTTCCCTTCATAAACGCCCGCTGTCCCTCCTACCCCCTCCACCCTCTTTTGTGTTCGCTCTTCCCTTCTCCTTCCTTCCGTATCTTCCACCGTTTTTCCTGTCCACTCACTGTTCGCTTTTCTCTCCCCCCTTCCCACATTGTATCCTCACGTCATCCACCTCTCTCCGCCCTGCCTCTCCTCCTTCACCACTGATCAATAATAAAATACACTAAAAAAATAAGAAAACCAGGTTGTTTACCCTCCCACCCTTACTCACTTTTCACTCCCCGTCCCGTCCTTCCTTCCACGCTCCTCCACCTTCACGTCCCAACCTTCCTACCCTAGTTTTCCCCTGTTTTCCCCCTTTTTCGTTCCTCCCTCCCCCAGCCCGCTCATTCTCCCGTGTCCTTCTTTCCTAAACCCTATAGGATAACATTGTCCCTCCTCCCTCTCGTCATTGCCTCCACCTCCTGTTCCCTCCTTTGACTCCAATCATCCACCTCCTCTCTCCTGTCCCTACCCCCACCCCCTTCACCCATCCGTTATAGAATAAAAATCCTTTCCACGCCCTTCCCCCCACCTATTTCTACAAATAACGTGTGGATATAAAACTGAAAACGTTTTCTGAGTAACATTAAATAATTGGAACCAGAAATTAGTCTGGAATTATACTGCACCCTATTTTATTGTCCGAATCACGCTGAAGCTCTATCGAAGAAAAAAACCAATATTTTAGCATTGTCATGCAAAAGTCCCCCCCTTGCTCCATTTACATTTGCACATTTTGTATGTTTATAATAGTAGTACTTCACAATTAATGACATTCCGCGGTTAAAGTTGTTTAAAATCACAAGTCCTGACAAACTATTCCTCACGCTTGCGCTGTTCCCGTCAACTAGTTATGTCTCGAATAGTGCACTTGTTATTACTACATATTATGTATATCATCTCATTTCACTGTTTTCTTCTAGTATAAGAATGTATGTGCTTGTTCTGTGTGAGTTCTAAAATAGCAACTGCCGCTTTTAATGTACTGTAGCCTTCTCACGCACATGCTACTGTATATGGCCTTAGTAACCCTCAGTAGAGTGATGTTTATTGACTGCCAGTACATGTATGTGTGGGTTGTTTTATCACTCTTTTCAGCGCGAATAGTGCCGTATCGGATAACTGCTACAATATTTGCCCACAGTATCTTCAACGTTATTTCACAACCGAATCCAGATGACTGTGATTTCGAGGCAAACAAAAACAAGACGCCTGCTCCGGGCAAATAGCGTACCCACTCATTGCCGCGGATAATTTACACTAGCTCTCCCGCCTATGTTGCCAAACTCACATTTTTTTGCCGTCACTGTAGATAATAAATACTTTATACAAGGATGCTACACAGACTATTTTGAACCATTCTGCCAAATCTTTCGTAAGAAACATGTAGAATAGATTTAAACTATTTGACGACATCTTCGATGTTAAAGCAAAACTAAGTGAACGTCCCAACACAAATCTAACCATGAGCCATACATTAGTACGTTAGTTTTACTGCATCAACAAGGCATATAGCACGTCTGTATTCCCATTCAAGGCGGTACTATTGGTGTAGAGAGGGTTTTGACAACTTGTACAAGATAAATATATCACCTCAATCTAGTTAATGGAAAGAGGCCGTAAAACCATGTAAGCCAAGAAAGACCTATGACTGTGGTGTCTGATGAATCGTAGTGCGACCAATACAATTTCAAGCGTTCGCCATATGAATAGAAGGCTACAATATGCCTCTTTAAATAAATTCTTGAGAAAAAGCGAAAAGTTCGTTTCATAGATATCCAGGCGTATAAAAACGGATTCTAAGAGGAAATTTAAGAGTAAATTATAAACAAATCCGTAAAAAACGATCTGCCAAGCTACACAAAAAGCACTATGTTCAGCTAAAATGGGATCCCCATATGACCACCTCCTCTTCATAATCGTCTGCTAATATATTTTCCCATTTTATTTATCGAACTTTTTATGTAGAGTTTTCGTTTTTTTACGGATTAACTTATAAGTGTCTCTTTTATTCACTCTTAAAATAAAGCATTTGTTTGTATTGCACCCTCCTGTTTACTGAAACATGGCAAATCTCATAAAAGACTATATTATGTCGCATGACAGTCACCTACCACTACAGCCCGTACCCAGCTCAGACATAGACGCTATCACTTCGCCTCACATAGGTTGTCTATGGTATTGCACGCACAACACTCACAATTTAACATAACGTAAGGATTAAGCACGTTAGTAATATACAATATTTATGATGCGAATATTTTGTCGTTTTTGCTATGGCCACCATATTATTAACATAGCCGACAAAATCAACTTTTTTTCTGGATATGCTTTTACAGGAGGACAAACAAGCATATACTTACCGTTTTGATAGTAAGCCCAAAAATCAGAATCGGCTTCAGCACCTTTTCAGTTAGAATTTCTACATTCGAAAGTTACAATTCGTTTTTTTTTTTTAACGCAGCTTCAGAAATTAAAAAAGTGTAAACATATGGTTCGTTGCGTCCGCTGTCATTTTCCCCTTTACTTGAAGTAGCTGAAAATCTTTTTGAGGAAATTTAGTATAACAGCAATGTCTATATGAGGTAGAAAAGTCAGATAGTGTCCAAGATAGTGGCTATATTCAATCTGCACATACTCTCCACCTGGAATTGCACAACGTACTGAATATTTTCACAAAAAGAACAATCAGCCAATTCATAATAAACGTAAAAGGCGGCCACGCGCTATTGCGAACAACAGCTTAACAAAAAAAATAAAATTTCGAACTGTAGAAAATTCGCGATTATTGAAAGCCGATATGTACATATTATATTACTAGGCGCAACCCTATCACGAAAAACGGCGATTCAAGTACTTGTCCCCTACTCAAGCCCTCACCACATCTCTTACACAAAAAGGTGGTTTGGTCCAATACCCAGCCGTTAAAGAACTACATCTGAACAGTGTAATTGTGCCAACACACGTATAGTTAACTCTTCACATACCCGCACTGCGTATTTAAGCGCCTTTAGTGATTTGACTTATAAACACCTTTTTAACGAGCATCAAACACATCATTGATAAAATCTGTGTGTTTAAAGCAATTTACTTGGTCAATGAAAAGTTATTGTAAGTATAGGTATGGTGTCTTGGAAAACATTACTAAATGCTAAGAACATTCTTTGGCACCGATTTAGAAAAAGATTACACAAGCAGGTATTATTGAAATGGCCAGAAAAACAATAAGTACAAGTCGACCAACCAGTTGCATGCAGACGTTGCTCGCTATAATTCCTTATGACTAGGCTACTAAGAAGCAGTTTATATTTCTATATATTATTTTGAAGCTCTGAAGATACGTTTCTTGCAGCCCTGACAACTTTTTCGAGTATCCGTAAGAAATAATGTTTTCATAGCTTTCACACTCTGTCGCCAGCCTTAAATTCGTGATTTTCTAACATCCTCATTTTGTAGACTTTTAGGTTGTTATACTTTTTAGGTCTTATATCACAACAACGTAAAAGAAATTTTACAAAAACGATGCTTATCCGATTGCATAGTTAATACCTGTTTTACGATTACAGCGCTGCGTAATAAAGAGATTTCGTTACAATAAACAACAACATTTCGAACATCTGCCCAAACAGCTTGACCCGTTTGACTGGAAAATAGCATCAAAACCAAAACATATATGATCACTGTTTGTGGTAATCTTCATTTTTCAAAAAAGGATCTGATATACTTAATGGCCCCCACCTGTGTTCAAGAAGTGATCACTAAAGGATTAGTTCAATAGTAGTTATTCTACTGTAAGCACGCTATTAATATCTTTAAAAGGTGACCAGTTAAATGAACTTAACGAATAACCAGATAAAACACAGCTGATTCGAAACCCAACCACTCATGGAAATAAATGTAATCGATTAAGGTGATCATACTATAACGCTAAAAGCCATAACAATACCATAGCAAAACAAATGGTTTTGGTTTTCTTTCCACCATAATCCCTATAACCTAAAAAATTTGGTTGGAGAATTTTTAAGTTTCGTTAGATTTTGTTTATTGCTTCTTGACACCCGTTTTGATTAAGGGCACTTATTTTGTGTCGTATGATGTTAGTTGTAATTGTTCAGCGTTTTCTTCATTTTTATGATAATTTCACGATTTTTAGGTTAAGACACCGCAAATAACTTGATGCCATATTTGTATATGGATACACAGTAAAAACCATGGTTACGATCTATGGCGTTATGACTAGGTGTGAGCTGTTAACTCAGGCTTTAAGACACAAAACTCCCTACGAAGTAGGACACCAACTATCCATATGATAGACCATTACATCAAATCACGTATTGTCCAGCTGCAATCATATAAGCGCACAATCACAGGCGTCCGTCTCGCCTAATGTCTGTCGCCATCATATAAATAATGACAACTTTATCCGGTCCATAAATTATACAGCAGTGCCTGAAATAGCCCTATTTAATTGACACCGGCAAACTTAAACTCCTGTATATATGTATCTAAGACATGGTTCTTCACCTAGTCTTTGTCTGACAATAATCTCGTAGGGTGTGTGTTATGAATTCACTAGAAACAAGTAAACGGTGTTCTAAGCTTGGCGTATAACCGAACATTATATACTCCCGCTAGGCTTGAAGCTTTCAATTGTGCACATCGTCTATTGTGTCAGGATATAAATATACTTTCTACATAACACGTGATTTTCCGCCGTTCATTACCCTTTTAAAAATATCCTTTTATATAAGTGAGCTGCATCCGTAACCTTCCTGCCGAATGTTGTTACACACGAGTATAGGTTTTAAACACGATTCTTGATTCTATGTTTAAGTAATATGTTGTGTTTAAAAATTTGTATTTTAACAACAATGTGGTATGCGGTGCCACGGCCCATTTAAAAAGTGTTTTATTCAAATCTTTATCGAGAGTACCTTCGAATATATCAGTACTACACGTCAATATTTTTAAACATTTTACGTCATTTTTTATTCAAAGAATGTCCAGGTTTTTTTTGTTTACAAATGTAAATTATATAAAAAATGGGCTATACGCCGTGGTTTTATCAAAATCCGATTTCGCACTCATTTCTAATACAATCCTTATCTATGGGTGGTGACAGCTAAGCTCGTGTAATACCAAATTGGTAAAGGGATATTATCAATATTGCTCAAGTTATCGTACGTGGAACGGACAGACGGACGGCAGACCACGGACATGGCTCAATACAAATTTTTTTTCGATACTGAGGATTTTGATATAGGAAGTCTATATCTATCTCGAGTCACACTCTTGTATACCTGTGCAACCAGAACCGCTATCCAATCGCAAGTTAAGTTCTACTCTGTGTGCCAACAAAACACGCTGAGTATGAAAAGTGACTCGTAGCGCGCAAACATTATAACATTGCACGATTATTGCACAGAGAAAAATTCAACGAACAAATATTACTTATGCCACGCACATCTACACACATCGTGGTTACGGCTAACTGATTCTGATTGAGATATATCTGTTGGGGACAATAAATAAAACACCGCTGACTAGCATAATCAAAACCTACAAAGAATATGATTCAATGCATTCAAAGTGAATAATACAAAACGATGCGATAGTGAAGTGTATAAATATGGATTGTCATTGTAAATTATGGGTTTGGTTTTAGGACACCGTTGAGAAAGCTGTAAAAGGTGGGAAGTGAAACTTTCTTGAGAGTATCTGCAAGATGGGAATTGTCCACAATTTAATAACTCAGAATGGACCCTATAACCGACTGCATATTTGTAAACTATAAATAATATTATCTTGTTTATTTTTATTGCTCAAATAAATCCATATCTTTAAAACCACATACATGTTCATAAATGTCATCCAATTGATTGCGTGTACTGCTCCAGTTCGCGAATCCACCTACATAAACAGACATTATGAAGTTATTATGAATAGTGGCTCGAGTATTCGCGACAGATTCGTTCGAAGCACTAATGTCGTTAAAAAAAACGTAAGATATTATTTACATAAAAAAATGATATTTTATTAACCGCACTACTGTGGTAGTAGATCTTCATCACTTAATTGTATTCGCGTACTTCACTCATACCGTGTTTAAATCAGGACTGATTCGACTATATTTCTTAACTTGCGGCTGACTTTGCTTCTTTCAGTTGCCTTGTTCGCCTATTTCTCCCAGGGTCTTAGACCAGTTTCAATTGAACCAGACTCGGCACTTCACAAGTATTCTTACACTCCGTCGACGGGTATATTGATCAATTAGCTGGCCAAAACTAAACAACAGGCAGTTATAGTTAAAAAAAAAAGTAGTTGTGTCTCACTTTTATGTTATGAAATGAAATATTGACAGTAATTCACGGTGTTCAGCGCAGAATTACTATGGAACGAGCCCCCGGATCGGAGGCGCACCCAGGGCATTAAACGATCTGAACATATGTTTGTCAATATGGGTATCAAACTGAAAGGTATTTACTCCGCCTTATTCTATTGATACTTTTAAGTAGGGTTGCACCTCACCTTCCTTTTTTATAATTCTTTGTATATCCACTAGAATCTCGGGAAACGGCCTAACCGATGGAATCAAATTTGGTACATCGGATATAGTATTACACATTTTTAAGAATTTTCACCTAGTGTTGACACTGAGATATTTCACAAGGTTGCCACCTTTGGCAATAAGGGTATCAGTCTGTTACAAAATGATCACCTCTCAAAAATCTCGCGGGTATGCGCCAGCGGTTTTTGTATTTAAACTTTGAAACAAACACAAAGGCTTATGTATTGCCATAAAAAATTAATGGCATGATATGCCTATGAAAAAAAGATATATCTTTTCGTTTGCAGGGTGTATAAAAAATTTAATTTATTTTTGTATTTTGTTTTGAAGAGTAGTAGTCTTTAAAGTAGAATAAATCATTTAAAACAGGCGGGTAATAAAAAATCAATATAAATTAAAAACACATTTAACTGTCCTAAAGAAAATGTAACTAGATTTGATTAAGGCTAAAGAAGGTGAGCAAGTAGTTTACAGTTAGAAGGGTATATGCTTGTTTAATCCAAATAAAAAATTTTTAACATTTTTTTTTTTTCGAAAAAACTGCACACAATTTCTATACAACTTTTGATGCGGTTTGGGGTATGTTATTACTATCAGTGGACATCTAGGAACGCCAAGGGAGTATATAAAAAATAAAATCGACTTTGGCCAGCTAGGCATTGATGCAAATACCCCGCCGTGCATCGTACAGTGGTGTTAGCGAGACAGAAAATAGTATGGAGAGAAAAACGTAAATGGCAAGACAGTAATTTCATTCCGGCATCACTTTTTTCCGAGGTATAAAACAAAAAATTATATAGCGTCATTGTTGAAAGTAGCTACAAATTTAAATACCACATATCCTTTTACGTCTTTGTGTTTTTTTTTTTTGTAAATGAGCCACTTCATTTTTAACATTTGTAATTTCTATAGTTGTGGCATCATAGTTAGTATAGTTACGAAGATATGATTCCTTTTAAGAGAGTGATCGCCTCTATTTTTTGCGCCATCTGCCATGTTAAGCCGCTCCTTGACAAATCAAGTGAAGTCATTTGAATCTACAGTGTAAAAAGTATCGACTACACTTGATAAAAAAGGTGTCGGATAATTTTAAACTATTTCTGATTCAAAAATGAAGATTGCTAAAAATTTTTATTTTTAATATACACCATTTGCATGGTGCCTAAATTCCTGACTGAGATTCGTCATGCTCTCACCATATACATTACATTTAACTTTTGCCGACCAATGGACTAGACCAGTGTCCATGGCGAACGATACCAGGTGGCCGCATAGGCGGCAGCTGATTATAAACTGTGTTATTTGATTTGATACATCAACTTCGGCGCAGTGCGATTTTGCCAAATGTCCATCGTCAGCTAGTGAAATAATATTCGCGATCACTTCACACATATCATATCTCCCTTTCGTTTACGTATGTGCTGAATAGCGGAAGCAGCGAAGATCAGAGGAGACAATTGTTATATTGCGTGATTTCCAAACAGATAT